>JARHVA010002352.1:2440000-2450000 GCA_037957365.1 Torreya grandis
TAAAGTACCTTTTTTTGGACTATTGGAGAATGTATGGGTATTTATCAATTTTTAGGAAGGTAGTCATGCCATTTATCTAGTTGTTGAGTAAATGACGATTCATTGGGTAAAACTCATATTAAATGTATACTACATCAGTGACCTTAATATTAGAAGCAAGTTTCTCACATAAACCTTTTCCTCTTATAATCTTAATTATTTTAATGATCACATCATATTCCATGAATTTTTTGATCCAGCCTACTCTTTTATCATTTAGTTATTAGATTATAAGGAATTCCTGTAAGCTCTGGTGACAAACCATCAACTGAATCTTGTTGTTTGATATCATGTGTCCTAAAATTTTGAGGTCTTTTATTACTACATACACTTGCTTCTCAACAAAAGTATACCTTTCCTCATAATCCTTTAAGGATTTATTGAAAAAGGATATGGGTTGTTCAAATTGATATTTTTTATTAGGTCATAATAACTAATGCACTACCTTCGCTTATAAAAGCATAGAGAATGGAGTCATTCTCATAGTTAGGGTTTACAAGAGTCAGATCTTAAGAAACAACCTGCTTAGTGGATTCAAATACATATTTTCCCTACTTTTTCCATATGAAATTTACCCCTTTTTAAATCATAGCCATAATGGTTTTGGCCATGGAGGAAAAATTTGGACTGAACCTTCTTACGAAGTTGATTTTCCCCAAGAAACTATGTAACCCCTTTTTGTGTCTTGGAAGTTCTAGTGAAGATATAATAATTACCCTATATGGATCTATTAAAAGACCTTATTTTGAGACTATGTGTTATAAAAGTTTTACCTCATTTATTAAAAATATTCACTTCTTTCGATTGAGGGAAACTCTAAACTCTCTACACCTTTTCAAAAATTTCCTAACGTGATATATGTGGTCACTAGCCTATTTTGAATAAAACATGATGTAATATAGATACACCAAGATAATTTCATTGATAAAACCCTCGAAAACCATATCCATGTACCTTTATAAGGTAACATTAACATTGGTTATAATGAAAGGAATATTTTTATAGGCATATGTGCCCCATTTGGTAGTGAAAGTAGTATTGAACTGCTCAGATTCTTAAACTAAGATTTGGTTATATCTAGAATAACCATCTAGAAGGGAAAACATCTCAAATATGGATACTATTGGAGGATTTCCTCCATGGGTGGAAGGGGATAATGATCCTTCAAGGATGATTTGTTTAGGTCTTAGAAATCTACATAAAGCCTGATTTCACCATTAATTTTCCTAACAAGGACCAAGTTAACAATCCAAGATGAGTTCTTAATGGGTAAAATAATGTTAGCTTCTATCAAATTGGGCATCTCACTCCTCATCAAAGGCTCTATTTTTGTTTTTATTGGCATCTATTTTTATCCAACAAGTTTAGTATTTGGGTCAAGCTATATTGTGTGTTGGGATATGACAGGGTCAAAACCCCTTAGATATTTGTAACTCTGAGCAAAATTATTATCAAATTCTTGACATAATTCAATAAAATATTTATTTTTAGAGGTGTTAAATACCTTTATAATAATCAAATCCTTGCCTTTTTATATGTATAATAGATCATAGTGTTCCTCCTTGATTGTGAGATTTTTCTTCTCAACCTTTAACTGATCATCAAAATTGAAAATACTTTCTAAAGTAACAAGACCCATGGGTAACTTGTTAGTCTTTAGATAAATTATTTTCTCCCTATACTATTCTTAGAGATTTGACTAATTTTTTTTGGATAACTCAGCCTCATCTTGTACAAAGTTAATAATTTGTTTATCATTGTCAAAAACATTCTAGTTGGTTACATTGTCAGGGATAGATGGTTTCACTATCATATTTACATATTGACTATTATCCTTATTAATCTCTTTAGGTAGATTATATTGATAACCCACTGAGGCCATGTGATCAACATCCTTGTTTTATGTTATTGGTATCACTTGAATATTCAAACAAGTCCCACACCCTATTTTTATAAGATCTTAGCAAGTTATTTTTGGTCTTGCTTCTTGATCTTATCGGGTGAATAATCATTTCACTATCATCAAATAGTTATAGTTACCAAATACCCATTTATTGTTCCAACTAGATATCTCAATTCAAAGATTCATATTCTACCACATTGTTAGTATAACTAAATTTTAGTCTAAAGGAATAAAAATAACTCTCCTTTTGGGGAGAGACCAAAATAATAATAAAATCTGCATCATTCCTTTTCTTTGAGCTATCAAAGTATACTTTGCACATTCCCTTATGATCTTTAGATGGTTTCACAAGATTTGGGATGATTTCATCATCTTCAAGGATTTAATACATACCCAACCCTATTTCCTTGACATAGTAATAAGGGTCAAAGTATAATGTTGATCCCCATTCATCAAGGTTAGTGTCTTAGATTTCTTCCAAGGGTGTTTCAACCTCATGGTCAATTTCTTATTCTTGGTCTTGCAATGCACAATTCATATCCACATGGATAGGAGTGTATGGTTTAATGTGGTATTTAGAAATTAGCTCAACTCTTATGGTCATTTTAGTCCTATATCTTATCCTCAGCAACATATGAAACAAATTAGTAGTTAGGTACCCTCCCATTTTTGTAGCGAAGTCTCAAGAAAGGTAGATGGAAAAATAAGGGGTGGGATAGTAATTGATATGTATTGGGATATAGATAATATTAGACATGCATTGATGGTAAGGTTAAGACATTTAAAATACCCAAATATTTGGACAATAGTTCCATCCAATTAAACCATGACTTTTGTCATAGGTGTGTATTCAATACTTAGTGTGTCTGTTATTTTCTTGGGCATAACAGAGCTACTAGACCTAAAGTTTATCATACAGTTATGGATAGGATTTTTTCCAACTATGAGGGAAAGATAGAAAGTGGTGGGATTACCATTTTAACTTATTTTTGTGTCTATTTAAGGTTGACACAAGCTAACCATAATAGTGGGTCCCTTAACTAAGACCTCTGGTTGTTGAAAAGTTTTTAGAGCTTCTTGAAGCAAGTCCCTCTATGTTGGGATGGATAGTGCTTCCCACATGGTAACATTCAAGTTAATATTTTTATTTTGTTCTATAATACTTAAAGGAATGCTACCAATATTTTATTGTGTCTTCATGGGAGTTACATCTTATTTTAATATATTTAGGATTAACTATTTTGAAATTGGCTAACCCATCACCACATTGGGTGGCCTTTGGGTTGTGTTACATTTTCTAATCTCTTAATCAACTTTAGAAGTTAAATTTTATTCAACATTAGAGGGATGTCACCTTTTATTACCCTCTTCTTAGATCATATATTTTATATCATTGAACTACCACCATTGGTTAGTGCTTCTACCTAGTTTACACTGTAAAAATATTATTCTTACCAATTCAAAAGAGTGGTGTCATTTTGAATAGGAACCTATACCTTTCACTACTGAGAAATAATTTCCTCTTACTACCCTTGGGGGTTTGATATGCATTACACCATCAAGTCTTGACTAATGACACCATAAGGGCAATAATTTTGTTTATGTGGTTGGGAACAAAGATAACACCACTCATATTCCTAGGCCAGGTTATTTTGGGAATGAATGATGGCCTTAGACATACTTGGCATAGGTATATCATTGATATTTGGGGGCTTTACTTGCATGATTTGGATTTAGATTTGTGGATTGCCTTGGTATGGCTACTTATTGGGGTAATATGTCTAATTAGATAGTAAATAAGGCATGTAATTTTGGGATTGTTGCCTTTTCATGGCTACCGACTCATTCTCAAAGATTTTAAGCAATGACTTAATTTTATACATATCATCATAAGGGATAGGAGGTAAATATGGTTGATTTCTTGTTACGGGAATTAAGGATATAATAGATTGAGTGGGAGTTAATTTTAGGAATAATGGCATTGGAGGATGAGGAACAATTTTTGGCTCTTATTGCAATGTTGTAAGCATTTATAAGTGTGAGATCACCCATTGATTGGATAATAACAAGTATATTACTATTTAAAGCTCTTAAATAGTACATGAAAGCATTGTGTGGGGATTGTTTAACTAATCCTAAGATCCTATTCCACATCTTTTAGAAGCTAAAATTAAAATCATTCATGACCTCATGGGGATCCTAGTTAATGGTGGTTAGCTACTCAACTAGAGAGAGGGGATAACTTTTATTCTTAAATTGTATACATAGGGTAAACCCCAGATCACCCCAAACATGGATAGAATTGCAAAGCAAACTCTTATATGATTATATGGATTTACCCTTAAATGATGAGGTAAGAAGTTTTATATCAACATTTCTTTTGCTATGTTATGAACCAAATAAGTGTTAACATCTTGAATGTGTTAGATAGGTGTGCTAAAAGTTTCACTAGTAAAATATGGAAGGATTTTCAAATCTAAGGTGCGTATATCATCATACTGGGCCAAGATAAGTGGGTTACCTCCATTGAATGGTATGAAATTCTAATTTCTCTAATCCATAGTGGGTGATGTGAAAAAAATATAAGTATTTGTGGGATGTGTATGAAAATTTGTAGGATTTAGTCTAGGTTTAAGCAAAACTAATCTTGATTTCTTTTTATATGGAAAAGACAATTCTTTCAAGTTAGTCCTCTTAAATTTATTAGATGATCATCTATGTATCTTTGCCATATGTAAACATGAATTTCTTGACTTCATAAGTCAATAGAGTAACTAGGTACTCTTGAGATGTGTACAAACTTTGCATAGTGATTGTTGAGAATGGCACCAATTTCTTAGCTATGATCTTTAGGTCCCATTAGGCATGCTATAAAATGTTATCAATTATATTTTTCACTTGATGTGTGTTGTAGGAGTTGTAATATATGGGAATATAACAACACAGTGGGATCACCTCCAAGTTGTTGGTCCTTGGAAAATTGAGGTGAACATTTGAAGAAGGATGACTTCCTTTTACTAAGCTTAGTGCATCTAATATATGACCAATTCAATTCTAATTATAGCTTCTTAGTGATTTTACTCCTAATTGGGTTTTTAACTTGTAAGGAAAAGAGTTTAAAATGAATTTTAAAAATACAAATGGTGATTCACCAAAGAGTTTTAGTGGAAATTATTACTTGATTTGATCAAACATAGTTGAAACAATAATATACTAAAATCTCTTAAAACACAATCTTGCATGAGTATTATTAGACATGTATTAAATAAGGAACAAAGTTCTCAAGTTTTCCTCAACAATATTTTGAAAGGGTAGAATAAATACCATAGATAATTTTATATGAATGAAAAAATATTTATATCATTCAAAAATACATTAAAATCCATACATACATAAGGATAACATAAGATAAGGAAGGCAAAGCTTCAGTCTATTAATATTCTCTAGGTTACAACATATAGATAAATTTCACAAAAGCATATTTTTTTCTTAAGAAAAAGATCCATGGGTTACATAGGAGACTCATATTTATACAAAAACTTACTCCCTTGAGAGAGAATAGTTTAAAAACTTTTACACTTATTTTATAAATATAAAATATGGATTTCTCATACAATTGTCATCCTTTCAGCTTGAAGAGGCATCTTTGGTAGAGTAGAAGGAAGAAAATGACTCTACAGGTGGTTGCATGCTTTGCTAATTATTGAATAAGGAAAAAATGTTATTGGAGTCTTCCATTCAAACCTACTCTCTTGGACCTTAGTTGGATAAGTACCTCAACAATATATGGAATGCCAAAATGAAGCTCATGACTTGATTAATCTTTAAATAACATTGAATGTTTTTTTCAATATTTGAAGATTTTAAAACATAACTTACAAAACCTAACTTCTAATTTGTAGTTTAGACTTTTAAGACTTCTAATTCACCTGATAAAAGGGATGTGAAAATTAAATTATGATATTTTACAACTTATAGGTCACTTGACTTGTCAAAAAGAAAAGTGAAAAAACCAAGTTAAACTTTTTCAACTAAAACATGACAAAATGATAATTGAAAATTATAAGTAACACTTTTTCAACTTAAAGCTAAGTGTTTTCAAAATGACAATTGCAATTTATAACATGTAAATTTACAATGTATCTTAAAAAAATGTAATTTAGGGAATGTATTTTTCTTAAATAATTAAATAATCAATCAACAACAGTGATATAATAGGATTCATTTTCCTTTTTCACTTATATCTTCTCAATGTAAGCATCAAAGCTAAGGAAAATTTTATTGTAGGTGCTCTTCATCAGGACCAATTGTGTAAACATTAAGGATGTCACATACTACATTTACATATGATAACTCTTTAAAAGAAGCTCTTTAGACTTGGATATCCTTGACCATATATATAAGTGTATTGTGATCTTGATGAACTGATGGATATCCAAATTGAAAGTTATTATGTCATGACTCTTTCTTAATCACCTCTTTGAATTTATCTTAGACAACTTGAAAAGGAAGAGGTTTATCTTGATAATCTAATACCTCACATGATAATTTATAAATCAAAATATTCAATGGCATACAGTTCATCTATGGCCTTATCACTTATGATATTGGCATTATTGATACTTTCATGAAGTATTTTCATTATAAATTTGGCTACCCTCTCCAATTCACCATGTTCCAAAGGATTTTTTAGTATCTTTTGAAAAATTAGGTTGTTGCTCTCTATTTTTTCAATAACATACAAATAAGGAAATTTAATCTTTAGCTTTTCATCATATTCCTCATATTTGTTTATTTCTAAATTTATATATGTAACATCATCCTTCAGTGTCTTTTAATAATCCATGGCAAACCCTATCACCTAGTTCCCTTTATTGACCAATTCTTTAGCCGAGTCATTCATATCACTACCCATTATACCAATCTTAGTCATCATATCAAATACTTCTTTATTAGGGAATTAAGAGATAGACTGAGTTGGTTGGGATGATTTAATTATATCTGCTAGGTCTATAACCTTCCTTAATGTAGATGCCAACTATCTACCTTATTCTCTAGCTCATCCTTCATGAACTTGTCACTATTCATTTTCTCAAATATATAACTTATGCTTATCTAGACATCATGTTTTTGTCCCTCTCTCATTAGATGACCAAGGTTTACCTTGGCTATCTAATAATACCCATCGCTAACTCTTCTTTATATTTTTTAGGTGGGGTAACTTCTATGTTCACATAATTTTCCAATGTTACATCATAAGAAACCCTAGAAATGGTTTTGGGACCTCTCTTTGGTCATTTGGATGATTCTAATAGACCAAAATCTAGGGTGATAAGAGATATCATTTATTTCCTCTTCTTGGACACTGATTGTGTGAGCCAATTAGGAGTAGCTAATAGTAAATCTTGTCATATTACAATGGCCACTATTACTTGTGAATATATAACTAAAGATTCAATACTATTATTTATTATAATAAGTTTCATATCTAACACTAATAATATTATTAAGTTTTTCATTGATGATTTAGCTATCTCTACCCCACTAGTGGGTTGACTAGCCATAATTGTGTTAGTGGGTTGCTCTATCTCCACCTCCTTGGTGGGAGTTTGGATCAAGTTGAGAATGGAAGAAGCTAAGGATTCTTGGATGGGTTGATTGGATATGTATACAAGGTGTGTAGAAGATAGAAGTGACATAGGTAGAGAGGCAGGCCTGCATAGTTAGAATAAGGGAACTTGTGGAAGGATGGTGTTCAAGGAATACAAATAATCTAGAAATGTAGTGGGAATGTCTAGAGTGGAAGTATTAGGAAGTGTGATAGAATATGAAAATGGAAATGTTACTATCCTAGTGGCTATGTTGGATAGTGGGATTTTAGTTAAAATGACTGAGTCAACATCCATGTATTACTAGGTAATGTTGGTGATAAATGAGGTAGTAGTAGATATAGGGGATGAGGTGGAAATGATTGTAGAAGAGGAAGGTAAAGGTGGAGTTGAGATAACCAACTATTTTGATTGGCTTACTTCCAAGGGAATAATTTATAATAGTGGGTTGGATGAGGGAGTAATTACTTGCACTGGTGGGTTGGTAGCTATAGGAGAAGTAATTACTTGTACAGGTTGGAAAATATAAATAGGAAGGGTTATAGTAATTGTTTCCCTTGTGGAAATTGGAAGTGTTTGGCCTAGTGGTTGGGTTACTAGAACTTGGGTGGTTTAGGAATCCATTTATGCATTATGCTTTTATTTCCCTTTATGTGAGATAATTGACCCCATTGACTGATCTACTTTAGTTCCACTACTAGAACCTTTAGTTTTTTTTGTCTCTATTCATTTCTCCTTTGCCTTTTTTAACATGTCTATGATATTTAGGCTCTCATTTGTTATCTTAACCCCTTTATTCTTAACTAGTTCAAAGTTATGATAATAAATAGGGTGGTCTTATCTAATAAAGAGAAGTATTTATGTGTAGACCAAGTAAATTGAAGAAGATGTTGGAGATAGGTATGGCTATCATAATACACCCTATCCATTGGTTATTCCTCATCTTTCAAATCTTCTATAATTGGTGCCATATCATATTTATTAATTTATTCTAGGGTTAGCCTAGAATAATCTCTGAACCTCACCTCTTCCTCATCCTATGTATTCTCCCATTAATCTTCATAAAATGGAATGTGAGAATATGAGGAACCCAAAAAACTAGCAACATAAAATATAACATCATAAAAAGGCCTAGAATCTAGGGTTATCAAATTAATTTGAATCATCCCTACCTCTATACATTTGTCCTTAGATAATAAACAGCATGTGCATCACCTTATATTGACAGGGAGTTGTATACCTATTTTGTTCCTACTTGATAAGAACTTGTGGGTTTCCACTAGTTGTCTTAAAAGTTCCATTAAGGCCCACTTATCACTGACATACCTAGGAAGGGTGTAGAGACATACAATAAAACAACCAACTTTGATATAGGGAAAAGTGGGGAACTAGATGAAATATGATCCCTAATTTGTAATATTTATGGATACAACATGAGAAAACCTTATTTTCCCTAGATGTTACTCAAACATAGCTATGATGCAATAGATGAAGACATCATTAACTCTTTTGAATTATTTCTTACTCCCATCAAAAGTGAGGTTAGGATAGTGGTTATTAAATTTGTTAATCTAAATGGCACTATTTGTAATGTGAGAATGCCCTCCCTTTTGCTAAAGCATAGATGAGGTAGGAGGTCATATAAAATTTACCAGTAGTTTGAATCTATATCAACATTTATGAATAGAGTCACTAATCAATTGAACCTAATAAATGTATTTCTTGTTTTTTGGGATTACCCAAATATATTGGTACATCAAATATTGGTAGCTCTTTGCATTTGGGCTTTTTATAACTCTATATAAGAGCACAATGATGTCCCCTACCATATTCTTGAACTCTTTCCTAGCTAGGTTATTAGGTATTCTTTAGGATGAAGAATTAGGGGTTTCAACCACTATTTATTTAAAATCCATGCATAGGCTAAGTTATTTTCTTGATAAAAATTCTTGGAGGAGTCAAGAGTAATATCTATATAATTCTCTAACTCTGGGATTAAAAATATAGTGTCAATGAAATATAGATGTAGTATTAGAATCTTCACCCCATTATCATTCACTACTTCTCTCTTCTCTACATCATAATGCTTAGCCATAGTGAAAACAAACTTAGGGATTTTCACTAAGAATGGGAAGCTAGAGCTTGAGTTAAACCACTCTCATAAATTCTCTAAATCTAGTCATTTTTGAAAATTTCAATTAACCCTAGTCTAAAAATCAACTAGGTTTATGTGGCCTAGGACATTATCAATTATATCATTAATGTTAGAGTCTAAAATGGAAGGGACACCATGTCCCTTTAATTTAAACTTCATCTACTTTCTATAATTATGCATTGAGAAAATGTGAGAGGGAAACCAACTATAAATATGGTAAGGATTTGGGTTTGAAATTACAGGTTATTTTACCAGTTTTAAACTTGGAAAACTTTACTTATGCTTCTATAATGG
>JARHVA010002352.1:2455000-2465000 GCA_037957365.1 Torreya grandis
GAAAAATGGCCACCTAATGATCCATCATGAAACTCTTTAATTACTTTAGGGATTTTATCATGCTTGATTCACCTAAAAATAACTCCATTAATATCTTTCCTAAATAAGATCCCATTAATGAGAACATAAGGAATAAATTAAATTATAAAGTACCTTTTTTTTACTATTAGAGCATGTATGGGTATTTGTCAATTTTTAGGAAGGTATTCATGTCATTTATCTAGTTTTTGAGTAGATGAGGATTCATTGGTTGAAACTCCTATTAAATTATACTACATCAGTGACCTTAATGTTAGAAGCAAGTTTCTCACATAAACCTTTTCCTCTTATGAGCTTAGTTAATTTAATGATCACATAATATTCCATGAATTTTTTGATTGAACCTACCTTTTTCTCATTTAGTTATCATCTCATAAGTAATTCCTTTAAGCTCTGGTAACTAACCATCAATTGAATCTTTTTGTTTGAAAACATGTGTCTTAACTTTTTGAGGGATTTTATTACTACATACACTTGATTCTCAACAAAACTATACCTTTTATCATAATCATTTAATGATTTATTAAAAAGGATATGGGTTTTTATAATTGATATATGTTTAATTAGGTTAGAATAACTGATGCACTACCTCCTCCTATAAAAGCATAGATAATGGAGTCATTCTCATAGTTAGGATTTAGAAGAGCCAAATCTTGAGAAATAGCTTGATTAATGGATTCAAATCCATGTTTTCCCTCCTTTGTCCATATGAAATTAACCCCTATTTAAAAATTAGAAATAATGGGTTTGGCCATGGAGGAAATTTTTTGAATGAACCTCCTTATGAAGTTAATTTTTCTTAGGAAACTATGTAACCCCTTTTTGTGTATTGTATGCTCTAGTGAAGAGATAATACTTACCATCTATAAATCTATTATAAGACCTTATTTTGAGAATATGTGTCATAATAGTTCTACTTAATGAACTAAAAATTTTCACCTATTTTGATTGAGGGAAACCCCAAACTCTCTGCACCTTTTGAAAACTTTCCTAAGGTGATCTATATGGTCACTAGCCTATTTTGAATAAACCATGATGTCATATAGACACACCAAGATCATTTCATTGATTTAACCCATGAAAAACATGTCCATGGACCTTTAGAAGGTAACACTTTCATTGGTTAGATTGAAAGGCATCTTTTTATAGGCATATGTGCCCCATTTGGTAGTGAAATTAGTCTTGAATTGGTTAGATTCTTGAACTAGGATTTGGTTATATCTAGAGTAACCATCTATAAGGGAGAACCTCTTAGATATGGATAATATTTGGAGGATTTTATCCATGGGTGGAAAGGGATAATGATCATTCAAATATGATTTGTCTAAGTCCTAAAAATCTACACAAAGTTTGATTTCACCATTATTTTTCCTAATAAGGACCAAGTTAACAACCCAAGATGAGTGCTTAATGCAAAAAATAATGTTAGCTTCTATCAACTTGGACAACTCACTCATCATCAAAGGATCTATTTTTTGTTTTATTAGCCTCTATTTTTGTCTAACAGGTTTAGTATTTGGGTCAAGCTCTATTGTGTGTTGGGAGAGGATATGTTTTAAACCCCTTAGATATTTCTAACATTAAGAAAAATTATCATAAAATCATTGACATAATTCAATAAAATAGTTCTTTTGAGAGGGGTTAAATAACTTTCTAATATTCAAATCCTTGCCTTTTGAGATGTATATTGGCTCATAGTCTTCCTCCTTGATTCTGAGATTTTTCTTCTCAACCTTCAACTAATCATCAAAGTTGAAAATACTTTCTAAAGTAACATGACCCATGGGTATCTTTTTAGTATTTAGGTGAATTATTTGTTCCCCATACTATTCTTGGAGATTTGACTATTTTTTTTTGGAGAACTCAACCTCATCTTGTAGAAAGTTAGAAATTTGTTCATCATTGTCAAAAACATGCCAGTTGATTACATTGTTAGAGATAGATGGTTTCAATATCATCTTTACATGTTGAATATTGTCCTTATTAATCTCTTTAGGTAGATTATATTAATAACACACTAATTCCATGTGATAAACATCCTTGTTTTATTTTCTTGGTATTACTTGAATATTCAAATAGGTCCCAGACCCTATTTTTATAAGATATTAGCAAGCTATTTTTGGTCTTGCTTCTTGATCTTACCTGGTGAACAATCATTTCACTATCATTGAAAACTTATAGTGACCAAATTCCCATTTATTTTTCTAATTAGATATTTCAAATCAAAACTTCATATTCTACCACATTGTTAGTGCAACTAAATTGTACTCTAAGGGATTAAAAATAAATCTCATTTTGGGGAAAGACCAAAATAATAACAACACCTACACCATTATTATTTTTTGAGTTATCAAAGTATAGTTACCATATTCCCTTATGATATTCAAATGGTTTCACAAGATTTGGGATGATTTCATCATCTTCATGGATGTAATATGTATGCAACCCTATTTCCTTGACATAGTCATAAGGGTCAAACTAGAATGTTGATTCCCATTCATCAAGGTTAGTGTCTCAAATTTATTCCAAGTGTGTTTCAACCTCATGGTCAAGTTCTTATTCTTGGTCTTATAATGTGTAATTCATATCCACATGGATAGGATTATATGGTTTATTGTGGTCTTTGGAAATTATCTTAGCTCTTATGGTCACTTTATTACCATATCTTATCCTAAGCAACATATGAAACCAATTATAAGTTAGGTACCCTCCCATTTTTATAGTGAAGTCTCAAAAAGTAGATGGATAAACAAGGCATGGGTTAATAATAGATATGTCTTAAGATATAGATAATATTGGGCATGCATGGATGGTAAGGTTAAGACATTTAATAACCCTAGCTATTTGGACAATAGTTCTATCCATTTAAACCATGCCTTTTGTCATAGGTGTGTATTCAATACCTAGTGTGTCTACTATTTTCTTAGGCATAATAGAGCTACTAGACCTAAAGTCTATCATACAATTATGGATAGGATTTTTTACAACTATGATGGAAATATAAAAAGTTGGGGGATTACCATTTTATCTTACTTTTGTGTTTATTTGAGGTTAACATAAGCTAACCATAATAGTGGGTCCCTTAATAGAGACCTCTGATTGTTGAAAAGTTTTTAGAGCTTCCTAAATTAAGTCCCTTAATGTTGGGATGGATAGTGCTTACTACATGGTAACATTCAATTTAATATTTTTCTTTTATTATATAATACTAAAATGAATGTTACCAACCTTTGCTTGTGCCTTCATGGGAGTTATATCTTATTTTATGAGATTAAGGATTAATAGTTTTGAATTTGGCTAACCCATCACCATATTGGGTGGCCTTTGGGTTGTGTTGCATTTTGTAGCCTCTTACATAACTTTAGAAGTTAATTTTTGTTCAAAATTGGAGGGATGATTACCTTTTATTACCATCTTCTTAGATCATGTATTTTATGTCATTGAACTACCACCATTAGTTAGTTCGTCTTCCTAGTTTACACTGCAAAAATCTTATTGTTACTAGTTCAAAAGATTAGTGTCATTTTGAATAGGCACCTTTACCTTTCACTACTGAGAAGTAGTTTCCTCTTAAAACCCTAGGGGGTTTGATATTCAGTATACCATCAAGGCTTGACTAATGACACCATAAGGGTAAGGATTTTTTTATGTGGTTAGGAACAAAGATAACACCACTCATTTTCCTAGGCCATGTTATTTTAGACACAAATGATGCCTTAGAAGTACTTGGGGTAGGTAGATCATGGATATTTAGTGGCTTTACTTGAATGATTTGGATTTGGAGTTGTGAATACCCTTGGTATGGCTGCCTATTGGGATAATATGTCTGATTACATAGTTGATAAGATCTATAGTTTTGGTACTATTCCCTTTTCATAGCTACCAACGCATTGTCAGCTATTTTAAGTAGTGAGGTAAATTTATATAAATCATCATAAGGGATAGGAGGTAAATATGGTTGATTGCTTGTTATGGTAATTAGGGCTACAATAAGTTGAGTGGGAGTTAGTTTTAGGAATAATGGCATTGGAGGATGAGGAATAATTTTTGGCTTTTATTGCAATGTTGTAATCATCAAGAAGTGTGATTCCACCCATTAATTAGATCATAATAGCTATATCACTATTTAAAGCTCTTAAATAGTACATGAAAGCATTATGTGGGGATTGTTTAACCAATACTAGGATCCTATTCCACATCTTTTGGAAGCATAAATTAAAATCACTCATGAACTCATGGGTGTCCCACTTAATGGTGATTAGCTACTCCAATAGAGAGAGGTGGTAACTTTTATTCTTAAATTGTATGCATAGGGCAGACCCTAGATCACCCCAAACATGGATGGAATTGGGAGGCAGGCTCTTATATGACTATAGGGATTTACCCTTAAATGATGAGGTAAGAATTTTGATATCAACATTTTATTTTGTTATGTTATGAGATGAACAAATTTTAGAAACATATTGAATGTGTTCAATAGAGGTGGTGGAAGTTTCACTAGTAAAATATGGAAGGATTTTTAGAGCTAAGGTGGGTATATCATCATATTGGGCCAACATAAATGGGTTACCTACATTGAATGGTATGAAATTATGATTTCTCTAGGCCATAGTGGGAGGTGTGAAATAAATATTAGTATTTGTGGGATGTGTAGGAAAATTTTAAGGATTTACTCTAGGGTTAAGTAAAACTAATCTTGATTTCTTTTTAAATGGAGAAGATAATGTTTTCAAGTCAGTCGCTTTATATTTTTAGATGAACATGTATATATCTTTGGTATAAGTAAACATCAATTTCTTGACTTCATAAGACAATGGAGTAACTAGGTGCTCTTGAGATGTGTACAAAGTTTGCATAGTGATTATTGAGAATAACACCAATTTCTTAGCTATGATCTTTGAGTCCCATTAGGTATGATATAAAATGTTATCAATTATATTTTTCACTCAGTGTGTGTTGTAGGCGTTGTAATATGTGGGAATATAATGACATAATAGGATCACTTGTAGGTTGTGGGACTTTGGAAAATTAAGGTGAACCTCCAAAGAAAGCTGACTTCCTTTTGCTAAGCTTAGTACAACTAATATATGACTAACTCACGTCAAACTATAGCTTCTTTGTGATTTTACTCCTAATTGGGGTTTTAACTTGTAAGGAAAAGAGTTTAGAATGAATTTTAAAACTATAAATGGTGATGCTCTAAAGAGTTTTAGAGTAAATTATTAATTGATTTGATCAAACATAGTTGAAACAATAATATACTAAAATCTCTTAAAACACAATCTTGCATGAGTATTATTGGACATTTATTAAATAAGGAACAAATTTCTCAAGTTTTCCTCAACAAGATTTCAAAAGGGCAAAATAAATACCATAAATTATTATATATGACCGAAACAAGACTTTTATCATTCACAAATATAATAAAATCCATACATACATAAGGATAACATAAGATAAGGAAGGCATAACTTCAATCTATTAATATTCTCTAGGTTACAACATATAGATAAATTTTACAAAAGCATAATTTTTTTTATCAGTAAAAATATCCATGGGTTACATAGGAGACCCATATTTATACAAAAACCTACTCCCTTGAGAGAGAATTAAAAAACCTTTACACTTATTTTATAATAATAAAATACGGATTCCTCATACAAATGTCATCCTTTTAGCTTGAAGAGGCATCTTTGGTGGAGTATAAGGAATAAAATGACTCTACATGTAGTTGGGTGCTTTGCCAAGTGTTGAAGAAGGAAGAAATATTATTTGAGTATTCCATTCAAACCTACTCTATTTTTCCTTAGTTGGATAAGTCCCTCACCAAGAAATGGGATGACAAAATGAAGCTCATGACTTGGTCAATATTTATAAAACATTGAATTTTTTATTCAATATTTGAAGATTTTAAAACATAACTTACAAAACCTAACTTGTAATTTGTAGTTTAGACTTTTACAACTTATAAGTCACTTGATAAAAGAGATGTGCAAAATAAAAAATGAGATTTTATAACTTATAAGTCACTTGACTTGTCAAAAAGAAAAGTGAAAAAACCAAGTTTCACTTTTTCAAATAAAACTTGACAAAATGATAATTGAAAATTACAAGTAACACTTTTTCAACTTAAAGCTAAGTGTTGTTAAAATGATAGTTGTAATTTACAAGTTATAAATTTACAATGTAGATTACAAAAATTTAATATAGGGAATGCATTTTTCTCAAATACTTAAATAATCAATCAACAATAGTGATATCATAGGATTCCTTATCCTTTTTCACTTTTATATTCTCAATGTAAGCATCAAAGCTAACAAATATTTCTTGTAGGTGCTCTTCATGAGGACCAATTGTGTAAAGATTATAGATGTCACATACTACATTCACATATGATAACTCTATAGAAAAATCTTTGTAGACTTGGATATCCTTGACCATATATAATAGTGTATTGTGATAATTGATGAATCGATGGATATACAAATTAAAATTTATGTAATGTGATGAGTGTTTCTTAATCACCTCTTTAAATTTATCTTGGATAACTTGAATATGAAGAGGTTTATCTTGATAATCTTCTACCTCACATGATAGTTTATAAATCAAATCTTCAATGTCATACATTACATTTGTGGCCTTGTCACTTATGATATTGGCCTTATCAATACTCTCACTAAGTTTTTTGATTCTAAATTTGGTTACCCTCTCTAATTCATCATGTTACAAGGGAATTTTTAGTGTCTTTTAAAACATGAGGTTATCACTCTCTATCTGTTCAATGGCATGCAACTTAGGAAATTAGATCTTTAGATTTTCAACCTCTTCCTCTTATTTGTTTATTTCTAAATTTATAGATGCAAGGTAATCCTTCAGTGTCTTGTAATAGTCCATGGCCAACCCTATCACCCTATTCCCTTTACTAAGCAATTATTCAGCCCAATCCTTTCTAGCCCTACCTATTATACCAATCTTAGTCATCACATCAAATATTTGTTTATTAGGGAACTATGAGATAGATTGAGTTGGTTGGAATGATTCAAGTGGATTGTCTATGTCTATAACCTTCCTTAAGGTAGATGTCAACTATCTACCTTATTCTTTAGCTCATCCTTAGTGACATTGCCACTATGAATTTTCTCAAATAAAGAACTTATGGTTATTTGGACATCATGTTTCAATCCCTCTCTCATTAGATGACTAAGGTGTACCTTAAATATCTAATAATACCCACTGTTAACTCTTCTTTCTATTTTTTAGGTGGGGGAACTTCTATTTCCACATACTTTTTTAATGTTACATCATAAGAAACAATGGAAATGGTCTTAGGTCCTCTCTTTGGTCATTTGGATGATTATAATAGACCAAAATCTAGGGTGTTAGGAGATATAATTTATTTCCTCTTCTTGGACACTAATTATGTGAGACAACTAGGAGTGGCTACCACTAAATCTTGTCCTATTCTAATGGCCATTATTACCTATGAATCTATAATTGAAGCTTTCACACTATTTGTTATTAAAACAAGTGTCATATCTACCACTAACATTATTTTTGAGTCTTTTGTTGATGATTTGGCTATCTCTACCCCATTGGTGGGTTGAATATCCATAATTGTGTTAGTGGGTTTCTCTGTCTCCACCTCCTTGGTGGGAGTTTTGATCAAGTTGAGAGTGGAAGAAGCTAAGGATACTTGGATGGGTTGATTAGATATGTATACAAGGGGTGTAGAAGCTAGAAGTGAAATAGGTAGAGAGATAGGCATGTGTAGTTATAATAAAGGAACTTATGTAATGATGGTGTTCAAGGAAGAAACATAATCTAGCATTGTAGTGGGAATGTTCAGAGTGGAAGTATTAGGAAGTCTGATCAAAGATGAAGATGGAAATGTTACTAACCTAGTGACTTTGTTAGATAGTGGGATTGTAATTAAAATGACAGAGTCAACATCCATGTACTACTAGATAGTGTTGGTGATGAATGAGGCAGTATCAGATATAGGGGATGAGGTGGAAATGATTGTAAAAGAAGAAGGGGAAGGTGGAGTTGGGATAACTAACTATGTTGATTGTCTTACTTTCAAGGGAATCATTTATATTAGTGGGTTAGATGAGGGAGTAATTACTTACACTGGTGGGCTGGTAGCTATAGAATTAATTACTTGTATAGTTGGATAGTATAAATAGGAAGGGTTATAGTAGTTGTGTCACTTATGGAAATTGGTAGTGTTTGGCCTAGTGATTGGGTTACTAGCATTTGGGTGTTATATGAATCCCTTTATGCCTTCTACTTTTATTTCCCTATGTAATACAATTGGCCCCATTACTTGATCTAATTTATTTCCACTAATTAAACCTTTAGTTATTTTTGTCTCTATTAATTTATCCTTTGCCTTTTTGAAGCTTTATATGATATTTAGGCTCTCTTTTATTATCTTCACCCCTTGCTTCTTAACTAGTTTAAAGTTTTGATAATAAATGTGGTGGTCCTATCTAATAAGGAGATGTATTTGTGTGTAGACCACATAAATTAAAGAAGAGGTTGTAGATAGATATGGTTATCAGAATACACCCTATCCATTGGTTATTATTCATCTTTAAAATCTTTTATAATTAGTGCCATATCATAGTTATTAATCTATTACAGGGTTAACCTAGAATAATATATCAACCTAACCTCTTCCTCATCCTACATATCCTCCCAATAATAATCATAAAATGGAATTTGGAAATATGAGGAACCCAAAAAACTAGAAACATAAACTATAACATCATAAAAAGGCATAGCATTGAGGGTTATCAAATTTATCTGAGTCATCCATACCTCTACACATTTGGCCTTGGACAAGGAAGGACATGTGTATCACCTTATACTGGTATGGTACTGTATACCTTTTTTATTCATACTTTATAAGAACTTATGGGTTTCCGCTAGTTATCTTACAAGCTCCATGAGGGCCCACTTATCACTGACATACCTAGGAAGGCTGTAAGGACACTGAATATAAACACCAACTATGATATAGAAAAAATTGGGGAACTAGATGAAATATTACCCCCAATTTGTAATCTTTATGGTTAAAACATAAATAAACTTTATTTTCCCTTTATATTGCTCAAACATTGTTATGATGCAATAGATGAAGAGATCATTAACTCCTCTAACTTATTGTTTACTCTCATCAAAAGTGAGGTTAGGATAGTGGTTATAAACTTTGTTAATCTAAATGGAACTATGTATAATCTTGTAAATTCCCTCCCTTTTGCTAAATAATAGATGAAGTAGGAGGTCATATAAAATTTACTAGTAGTTTCAATCTCTGTCAACTATTTGTGAATGGAATGACTGATCAATTGATCCCAATAAATGTATTGATTATTTTCTTTGATTACCCAGATATATTGGTACATCCAATATTTTTATTTCTTTGCATTTAGGCTTCTTGTAACTCTATGTAAGACACAATGATGTCCCCTACCTCATCCTTGAATTCTATCCTAACTAGGTTCTTAGGCATTCTTGAGGATGAAAATTTAGGGGGTTTCAACCACTATTTGTTTGAAATACATGCATAAGCTAAGTTGTTTTCTTGATAAAAATTATTGGAGGAGTTAGGAGTAATATCTATATAATTCTCAAACTCTGGGATTAAAAATATAGTGTCAATGAAATCTAGATCTAGTCTCAAAATCTTCTCCCCATTATCATTAACTACTTATCTCAATTGTGCATTAGAATGCTTAGCCATAGTGAGTAAAAACTCAAGGATTTTCACTAATAATGGGAAGGTTGGAGATTAAGTTAAACCACTATCATAAATTCTTTGAATCCAATCATTCTGGAATTTTGCATTGACCCTAATCCAAAAATCAGCTAGGTCTATGTGGCCTAGGTCATTATTAGTTATATCATTGATGTTAGAGTCCAACCTAGAAGGGATACTAAGTCCCTTTAATTTAAA
>JARHVA010002352.1:2467500-2552500 GCA_037957365.1 Torreya grandis
TTTAATTCTCAAGTGATATTTATTTTTTAATCCTCATGTCCCTCAAAGTATCATTTATTATGGAATAGTGTAGTCATGACTCTTCTCAATGTAAAGACATTTCTCAAATTCATGTGATAACTCTATAAATAATTTTTAGATCTCTACAAGAAATATAAGCAAATCATACATGACATTATTACTCATTATTTTTCCCCTCTTTTCTTGAGCTTTTCAACATTTTCACAATGATTAGAATTATTTATAAAATTCAATATGGCCACAAATTTTAAACACATAACACTTATGGAATAGGTTGGGTAACATGAACATAATGAACTTATATAAATGACCAATTACTTATTGAGAATAATTATTTAAAATTATCCTCTTATGCCTTCCAAAATGGCTTATTAAATCATTACCTAATGAAATAAAATTAATCTCAAAAAACATGAATGCAACATATAATACTATGCAATAAAAACATAAATAAAACTAATATAAGGACTCAAAGCTAAAATAATCATTATCACATAAGTTTTGTACTCATTATTTGATGTAGAATATAATGATGTGCAATACCTAATGATACAATAGGAAAACCTCCAAGCCATGGGACTTTGGAAAATTGAGGTTAACCTCTAGAGGTCAACTTACTTTCACTAAATTTGATGTAACTGATGAGATACCAGTTTTATAGGAATCTAACTCATTTAGTGTTCTTTCTTGTAAACTAAATTTTGATTGTGTAATGGATTAAGAATGAAATTATTTGCAAAACTACAATGGTCATTTCACCAAATATTTTAGTGGGTATTAATGCTTGATTGATAAACATAATAGAATAGGAAATGAATTGAAATTTATTTGAGCACAAAATCATGCAAATAAGAACTATAATATCCACAAATACTCAAATAACTCTGCCTACACAAGGATTTCTTAGACAAGAAAGACAAATCTTTAATTTATTTCATTCTCAATGTTAAAGACTGTAGACAATACATTCAAAATGCATAAAATATATCCTCTAATAACAAATAGATAGATTAGGCCATGAGGACTACCCATATGTATACAAAATATCTCATAGATGAGATGTAGTTATAAAAACTTGAATGCCCAATAAAAAGAACCATGTAGATCTAGAACTTCATACAAAAAGAGGAAAGTTCTTCTATTTATGGAATCTTTGTCTTGTAAGATGGCTTGGAAAATAGCATGCAAGATCTAGGTTTGATATTTAGCTTAGAATTTCATGGATAAAACTAAAATATTTTCATGCAATGCTCCTTCTTAGTGCACCTAGAAATAGCTCCTCATGCAAATGGGTAGCTCCCAAAATAAAAATTGAGTTCCAAAAGATAATAGTGTCACCTTTTTAAAAACCTAACTTGTAAAAAACAAGACAAATTTTTAAGCATATCACTTTATCAAAATAGACTTTTCAATTTTCAATACATGCTTTTACCCTTTTTAGTAATTTATAACTTGGTAAAATAGAAAGGGTAATTTGAAATTGAATTTTACAACTTTTACTTTGTCAAAATACAAAGTGTAAAATACATGTTTCCCTTTCTCAAAAAGAGTTATAAAAGACAAATGTATTTTTATAATATACAACTTACAATGTTTTTTACAAATGAAATTACAAAATGTGGAAATATTTAAATAAAAAGAGATTAATCAATATCCAAAATTTCCTTTGCTTTCTTGTCTTTCTCAACCTATAATTTTTCAACATATGCATCAAATGCCTTGAAAATTACCTATATTATTTCTTCATCTAGTCCATAGGAATGGAGGTGAGAGGATACAAAATCTACTTGAATATCAAACAATTCTTTCCTAAAATTTTTAATTCCCTGCATTTCTATTCTTACCTTATCTATTGCTCTTTCATACCTGATAAACGTATGGATAAAACTTAGGATGAACACTATAGTCTTTACAAATTCTTTTTCAACCACTTCCTTAAACCTTATTATAAAATTATTACACCTAAAAGAGGTTTTTTGTATTGTCTACTAGTTGGCATGACATCATATTCATCTTTCCTTAAATGTCATACAACATATCAATAGCTTTATCATGTGCCACATTAGCCTTGTGAGTAGATTCTATGAGTATCCTTATCTAAAATAGAGATACCCTATGTGATTTCTCATTCGCAAAATCATTTTATAGTATCTTCTCAATAATAAATGTATCTATATCAATTAAATTCATAACTATCATTTTGGGATAATATAAGTTCAAGGTTTGAATTACTCTTTCACATTTATTGACCTGTTATCTAAGGATATTCTTTCTCTCTTTGATTATTTCATATTGGTCCATTATTATAGAAATAACATTACTTCCCTTAGAAATAATCTCTTCTTACCATTCCTTGGTATCCCTTCTTGTTGGTGTTTTAGATTTCTGCCTTAGTTGAGAAGGGTATTTTTTAGGTCCTTTGTTAAAATCTAGTCTAACATGGGACTGATCCTAGGCTGTGAGTATCCTAATAATGGATCAAACCTCCAACGAAGTTTAACTTCCTTCTAGATCTATCACCTAAAATAAATTTTTATTGGTAAAAGGGAGAGATAAATGGGTAAAAATGCATAAAAACATAGAAAGGAGGTGATGCACCAATAATATGATTGTTCATCTACTCTATTGAATTTATAACAAACACTAATGAGATCATATTTGTAACTCCAAATGGATATTTATGCATTAGTATTTCATCAAAAGTCTCACAAAATAATTTAAACTTAAGAGAAGTGATGGACAAGATTGATTTAAGGCACTAACCAATCAATATATCCACTCGCTAGATTTAATCAAATGACATTTTATTCTAAACATGACCTATAAAATAATATAATCTAGTAACTAGGTGAGATTGGGATTTGACAAGGGAGATATTTATACCACATATGAAAATAAATTTGACAATGACACACTATAACATAATACCAAATTTGGTATACACTTCCCATGAGAAATTTCTTAAACTAAATCAATTATAGCTTGATCTAGAATTTGATTGACTGGTTACACTAACTGTGGTTGCTCTAACGATCCATTGGGCTTTGAGAACTAGTTTAATGTAGTCATAATTTGATCTAATTTTTTGTTTAATTAATCCTTGGTGGCCTTATCATGATCAATTATTTTGAAGATGGAGTTGATTTAATATCGTACATCATGTTTTAACCCCTCACTTATTGGCCAACTAAGGTAGATCTTGGAAATATGTTAACCTCCCACCATAAGATTTTCATTTGATTTATCTAATGGGGGAACTAAAATTTCAACATACCTCTCTCATTTTTCATCATTTAATATCCTATAAATGGTCTTGTGAGTAGGTCTAGACTTCTCCTTAACTTTTGATAGACCAAAATCTAGTGTGTTGGGATTAATCATTTATTTTCTCTTTTTCCCCACTGATTGTGCTAACTAGATGGGGGTTACATCTAATTTCTTAGACGTTGTCATCAAATAATCAATAGCTAAAGTTATTGTATTGGTAGACATTGTGACAATTTTAGACTCATATATATATATATATATATATATATATATATATATATATATATATATGTTACTATTGATTTATCAAGAGATGCATGTGAAATTTCACTCTCATCAATATATTACAAATCTATATTGACATCAATAACTTGAGTCTCTCCAATCTCAACTAAAGGAATTTTGAAAATAGTTGAAATGGAAGAGATGAGGGCAATGGAAACAACTATGTCTATTGGGGGTGTGGAAGATGGGATAGACATAGGGATTATGAATTTAGTAACAAGTGGGAGGGTGGAAGCTAAAATATTAAATGAATCAATGAGATGTGTGATACCACTCAGGGTTGGTGACATAAGGAAAATGAATTGGGATGAAATTGAAATATTACTTACCCTAAGAGTTTAGGTGGCCTATAGGACTAAAGTTATGATGACTGTGTCTATAACTTTTTACTATTGAGTGGTGCTGGAAATAAATGGTGATGAAATGGAATGAATTATGAATGGAATAGAAAGAGGGAGTGGAATGAAATGGGAAGGTGAAATTGGAGGAAGGGAAAGTGGAGTGGAATTTTGAGAATCCACTGATGGGTACCTTATGTGTCCACTTAAATTGATCTTAGTGGTTTTAATTGGCTTATTGTGGTGGTTAATGTGTTGGGAATGATGGGTGGAGTGGAAGTAAGAGGTGGAATAGATACCTATGATATTTGATAAGTGGAGATAAGAGGTGGAGGTGTTGGATCCTTTGAAATGATATACACAAGAGGAGGGAGAATAGTGAAAATTGGGGTGTAGAATCTCCTTCTACTATGTCTTCAAATGAAATGTCCATCAGTTATTCTTCAGTTACCCCATCCTTGCTCTATTTCCCCTTTTTATCTTTAGTATTCTTCTTCTTCTTCTTCTTCTTCTTCTTCTTCTTCTTTTTCTTTTTCTTCTTATTTTTCTTCTTCTCTAACTCCTTTGATGAATCTCCTATTGTTCCACTTAGACCCTATTCTGATAGAAGAAATCCCTTCTACTTTAAGATTTAAAAGCTTGTCTTTAAATCCTATTGTTTCTCTTGTTACTTGTACTCCCTTTCTCCTTATATAATTTATTACTCTATTAATCACACCTATTTCTCTATGAAATAGATAAAAGGATTTAGGAACTGACCACCTTACTAGTGGTAAGTGTTGTGTGATGATTTATGTGCAGTAAATTAGGTTTATATTAGACTCATCATCCACTAAGTCATCAAGAATTGGTACCAAATCATAATCCTTGATCCATTTTAGGTTCATTATATAGCAATCCCTCATTCTAACCCTCTCCTCATCCTCATATTCATCCAAATAATATTCATAATATGGGTTGTGAGTGTATGTTGCAAGTGCCAATATACTGGTGATCTTCCCATAGATATCAAAAAATGGCCTAGACTCTAAGGTCTTTAAAGTAATTTGACACATATCAATTTCAAAACATTTGGCCTTAAGGAGGGAGGCACATGTGTATCTACCAATAAAAATTAGGAAACGAATTCCTAGCTTGTGTATGTTGAAAATGAGCTTATGTGTCTCTACAAGTTACCTAACTAGCTCCATCAGTGACCATTTATCACTAACATATCTAGGAAGGGTATATGGGTATCCATTGAAGCCCACTAATATGATATAGGATTAGGTGGGGAATTAAATGAATTATGAGCCCCATTTGATAATCTCTTCAATTGTTGATGATGAGAACATTATTCTCTCTAGTTCTTTATCAAACATGGTAATTATAAAATAGATGAAAGCATAATTTACCCTCTTGAAATGTTGTCTGATAACCTCTAATGTGATGTCAAGATAGTAGTTATAAACTCTATTAATTTCTCTAGGGACTATGTTGAGGCTTGGTAAATATATTCCTTTAGCTAAAATATAGATAAGTTAAGAAGTCATATAAAACTTTCCAATTGTTTGAACCTCCAAAAATTGCTTGTGGAGGGAATCATTTATTAATTGACCCCAATAAATGTATTGAACATTTTGATGTATGAGATAGATGTATTGATACATCCATTCCTAAAAACTCTTGGCATCGTTATTTCCAATTATTATTTTCAACAATATAATAGTGTCTCCCACTTCGTGAATGAAATCAACCCTACATAAGGCCTTTAGTAATCTAGTGGAGGTAGCCTTAGGGGACTTAAGCCATTATTTATATATCATCTTCTAGAACTCATATCTTTTATCTTCAAAGAATTGTGTAGATGTTTGTGGAGTTATTTCAAGATAACTTTCAAATTATAGGATTACAAATAATGAATCAATGTAGTTAGGGTCTAGATTAAAAATCCTCTCTCCTCATTCATTCAAGACATATATTTTATTAGGATCATAGTGTTGGGATATTTTGATCACAAAATCAAATATTTGGACTAATATTAGAAAGATTGTATCTTGTGATAATCCAGAGTCATAAATACTCTGGACCTAATCATTCTTAAACTCTACACCTATTTTGGCCTAAAAATCTCCTAGGTCAATATAACCTAAATTAGTATCTGTTATTTTTGTTGTATTGGATTCTAAACTGAGAGTCACTCTAAGGCATTTGGATTTCAACTTAATCTCTTTTATAGGCATGGAATCTATATTTATTACTTATGAAAAACCAACTATGAGATATGGAAAGGTGTTTAGGTGCTCTAAGCAAGTAAAATCATCAATAGAGATGGGAGGTGTTTTGTGAAAATAAAAGTTATGATATAACTAGGAGGTTCTTGAAGTAGGTGACAATTTTATGCAGCTAGGATATGTTCAGTGCAAGTTGAATCCCTAGTAGGGATAGAAGGTGTCAGAAGAAATGTGGATTCGCATGGTGATGGGAAGTGTTCAAAATAGGTCCACTACTTATGAGGACTTGGAACTTTTTGGAGATGTTAGGTGTTTGGGACAATGGTAAAACTCATGAAAATTTTAGGTACTTGAATAAATTTTAATATCCATAGGGACCTTGGAGGTATCTATAAGGAATATTCATTGGGGTTTAAATGGGTAATATGCTTATGGAATATTCACATGGCTAGGTGAAAACCTAGATTCTAACTATGAAATTAGGAGGGAAAAATCAATAGCTTTGATGATGACCATTTTGGGGGAAATTCAAAACCCTAATGATGAAACTCTTGGAAAAAAATGTATAAAACCTTAAACTTCTAACTATATTTTTTTTCAAAATGACTAGTCAAGCAAAAATTTATACCAATGCATAACCTTAGAGAACCTTTAAATGATACTAAATAAAATAAATAAAACCCTACAAAATTACTTAAAATATTTTCATATAAATGGAAATAATTTTGAAAAGTTACAAATCTTAGGAATAATGGTAGAAATATAAGGGAAATACTGTGCAAGGGCAAAAATGATATGGCAATTGAGATTTGTAGACATGGATTTGAATATCAAGTACTTGATTACATGTAGATCGAGGGTTTCTCAAATGGTGAAGGTTGTCATAGCTAAAAAATATCAATTAGCAATTTAAACAAATGATAAAAAATCCCCAAAATTCTTAGTTTAAATAGGATAACCCCTACAATTAAAGCATTAATGGGAGTTGGTGGTGGAAATAGGAGATGCTTGGATCAAGTCCCATATCTATAAGGTGGGGTGTTTTGGCTTCACTTTAAATGGTGGAATGTGGAACCTATGGTGTATTTTGCAAGTTTTGAAATTTACAAATTTCACTTGGAGTTTTAGATCTTGTGGCTTAGATGGTTGGTAGGAGGTAGAAGCCAAGACATAATTTCAAAAGTTACAAATTGTTTGTCAATTTTTGGATCCCAAAAGAAGGGGTGTTTAGATTTCATAGGATCTAGAGCTTGATACACAATTTTCAATTTTTCAAATTGTGAATTGTGTGTTAAGTTCTAGATTATGATAGCTAAAAGGTTCATAGGATTTGGGACTCAACATGCATTTTGTATTTTTGTAAATTATAAATTGCATGTTGAGTTCTTGATTTTTCTAATTAGGAAGGCTAGTTACTTTATGGGATCCAAAACCCATGACGCATTTGAAAATTTTCAAATTACATCCAAAGTTCTAGATTTTGAAAATCAAAGGGGGGAATGAATTTTTGTGGGTTTCAAGGGACTTTTCAATAAATGAATGGGGTTTCCCATTGGGTATCAAATTTTATGAAAATTTTGGGACAAAATATCAACATTATTGATAACCTCTATGGGGTGATTGCTTGCTAATCAATTTTCATCTAGTAGCCTTTCTAGAACATTGGGTATGGATTCAATTTGGCTTGACAAACTCTAACCTATGGATGAATAACTGGGTTTTACCTAGACACAACAAAATAAGAAAAGATAGACAAACAACATAAGAAAAATAATAACACAACTAAGGAAACTAAAACTCGTAATGAGTTGACTTGTGTAAAAGAACTTATTAAAAACATAACTAACCCTAATATATATAAAATTTTAATTTATTAGAATGAATTCATACCTAAAAATAAAGATTTGAGGTATATCCCATTGACTAGGATAAGACATTCTAATCCATCAAGCTTGGAGAGCTAGAATACATCGACTCATTTGCACTGAGTAATAATAAATGGATAGCTCTATATTTCATCAAGTTTGGTATGATTATTTAGTTTAGCTTTGTCTACATCCCATTTTAGAACCATATATCCTTCATTAAATCTCCTTTTAGATGACCTTTTATTAAATGTATTCTTCATTTGAACCTGATTAGCTTCTAAGACCTTCACTGATTGGTTCCTAATTTCTTCAAGTTCCATGAGTTCAGCCAATCTTACTATCATTACATCATTATCGATAAAATCCAATAGGTTATTGAGATATAGAGATGATATCTCAATTAATAGTAGGACTCACACTTTTCTTCCATATACCAACATGAAATGGGAATTACCAATGGCTCTTTTAGGAGTGATCCTATCAACCCATAGTGTTAATTTAAGTTTTATGTGCCAAGTCCTTTGGTTTTCTTCCATAGTTATTTTAATAATTATAATAAGTTTATTGTTGGTGGAATCAACAAAGACATTACCCTAAGGGTAATAATTAGAATAAGTACTTATATATACATTATGATTGATATCCCATTCACTCACCTAGGTGCCCATAAATGCTTTAGCATTATAAAAAATAATGGTCTGAGGTACACCGAATCTTGCCACTATATTATCCATGAAATCTAGAATAGACATCTCCATAACATCTTTCAATACAACTACTTCAGTCCATTATGTGAAATAATCTACTACTCTGAGGACCCACTTATTCCCTTCACTTGATGATAGATTGATCATGCCTATGAAATGTAGTCCCCATTGAGAAAATAGTTAATCTACTTAAATGGGCATGAGAGGAAAGGTTGCTAAATTTTACTTGTTGATGAAGTAAGCACACTTTTGATAGTTCCTTTCCCATTGGTGGGCATATTTGAATAATTTAAGATAATAATAATCTCCTCTCATTATCTTAATGGTAGTGTTGATACAAGTAGATCCATGTACCATTCCATTTTGAAAGTCTTTAATTTATAGTTAAACCACTTACACATTGAAGAATTCACTTAGAGCTTTCTGGCACTTCTTTTAGAATGCAAAATGGACTCTAGATGCTCGAGATATAGCTCACTAAATTTTTCTTGTAACAGGAAAATAACGGGTGTCAAAAGGTGACATGGCATTATTCAAATGCACCAAGTGGACCAATAACCATTTGGCATGTGGTAATATGAATTTGTGAAAAACAAATTGTTTGTTATTTAGTTTTTTGATAGCCTCCAGTCTTTGATAGGCTATCATATGGAGATCTATGGGCCCCACTATTTCCTCATTAGGGGCCCTGAGTGAGGGTCAGCACACTCTTGTGGAGGGGTGTCTTGGCATCCTAATATTCATGTCTTATTTTTTGAGCATTTATATTTAAGTCACAAAGTCTGTTGAAACCCCACCAATGTGGGATAATTGTCTAAGCTTTGTAATACATCTATATGAAACAAGGATCCTCTAACCAACACATGGGAGAGCCACAAGCCAACAAACCTAAGCTACCATGCCATCAACCTTGCCATGTAAACCATGTGAAGATGAAGTCATAACTAAGGGATTTTCCAATGATGGCCTATGTATAGACTCAAGCTAAGCTTAGCACCTAGTCTCCTCCAAAAGGGGCATCGACAATATAAAAGGTGGTACCAACCTATGTAAAACATGAAAGCCATTTTTATTTTACAAATGTGGGATAAAAGATCAAGATTAAAGCACCAAAAACAAGTCTAAAGACTTAACCTTTGCACCTATCATTCTAAAATGATATGCCTTGACTACTTGTGCCATTGGTTTTGAAGTGTTATAAAAGGAACAAACTTCTATTTGAAGAGGAGGATTCAGCTAACTATGCAAAGAGAATTTAGAAGGTTATAGACTTGATTATGCCTTGTACAGCCTTGGGCCATTAATGATAAGTCTAAGAGATGTTTTTATAGGCAGACAAAGACTAGAAAAATAAAATTGAAGACTTGAAATTAATTTTTAAGCCATTTGTTGCACAAATGTAATGGAAATAGTCCTCACTTTGAGCAGACCCAGAGACATAGGCTATTGAAGCCAAACTCCATTATCAATTCACTGGTGAATTCTTCTATTTTTATCTACTATTTTTAATTCTAATGTTTATTTTAATTCTATTTTTTATTTCATTATTAAAAAAAATTAAATAGAAAAATTGAGAAAATAAATAGATCATTACATGTGATAGTGTGTTATTCAATTTTGTGACACTTGCATTTTTAGTTTTTAGATTAGATTTTGGTATCAAATTGGTTGTTATTTTATGTTAACAAGGTCTAAATCCAAAAAGGGTAAAGGAATACTCATTGAATATAATCTAGAGATTGGCTTAAGGCGTGCTTCTGGGATGGCCAAAGAAGAGATGGAATCCGAACAAGCTTTCTGCCAAGCCTTCATGGAGATGAGAAGCATGGTTGAGGAACTTTACCATGATAAAAAAAGGAAATAAGAGAGTGAAAAATAAGGTGATTCATAAGAATAAAAAGGTAAAGAAACCAAAAAACCTTCCTCTTCATTGGATGATGGCAAAAAAACTATGGAATCTGTCCCTTCACTAAAATTGGATATTAATTTTGAATTACCAATGTTCAATGGCAAATTTAATATAGAGAAGTTGGATAATTGGATCAAGAAAATTGAATTTTATTGTAGGGTCCAAAATATTGTATGGGATGAGTCAAAAATTAATTTGGCTACTCTACGTATGGGAGGCACAACTCTCATCTGGTGGGAGACTAAGTTGAAGGAAGCTGAGCTTCAGAAAGGTAACTCAATTTCTACTTGAATGAATTTATTGAAGAACTCATAAACCAATTTTATCCTTTAGGCTATATGTAATAAGCCATGATGGATTAGCAAAGTTTCAGGCAAGGTAAAGGCCAAAATGTTCAAGATTACACACAAGAATTTAGGAGAAATTTTTTCCTTTTGAATGTTCCTCTTTACACACAAGAAACACTACTAAAATACATAGGTGGGCTACATAGTTACTTAAGACATATGATTTTTATGTTTAATCCCACTAATTTAGATGCAGTATGTGTTCAAGCCACTCATTTAGAGGTTAGAGGAAAACAATCAAAAGAATCTTTTCCTAAAGCTAAAAGTAAGCAATCTAATGTTAAGCAATCCAAAGGGGAAAGTTTATCAAGAAAGGGTAAACAAAAATCCACTTTTAATATTAAAAAAGAAGAAGGAAAACCACTTTGTAATCATTGTAATAAAAATCATGATGAGTCTAAGTGTTAGAAACTACACCTTGAGTTAAGGCCTAAAAGGTTTCAAAAGAAGGAAAAGAAGACTAATGTTATGGTTTAGGATTTAGGTTTAGATTCAAGTGATGAAACTAAGATCATAGCTATGGGATTACATAATGATTCTTCTCTTTTAGTTTCTAGCACTAAGTCATCAAATGATGCATCTTCTTCTAAACATAATTTTGTGCATGTTGATAAGAAAAAAAATGAATTGTTCCACATTAGAGTTGTTTTAAAACATACTAAGATTGACACTCTATTTGATAGTGTTTATCAAACAAATTTAATTTCTAAAGAGGTTGTTAAGAATTTAGGCTTAAAAACTAGTCCCCATCCAAAGCCTTATCTACTAAGTTAGGTGTGTGACAATGCAAAGCTACAAGTATCACAAACTTGTAGACTAAGATTTGCCATCACATCCAAGTTCATGGATGAGGTTGAGTTGGATGTTGTCCCTTTGGACATATGTGGGATTGTTTTGGGAAGTCCATATCTTTATGATAGAAAAGTAATATTTTATAGAGAGGAAAATATGTACTTTCTTGTTAAGGATGGCATTGAAAATATAGTCAGAGCACATCACATTAAAAAAAGTATTTCCTTAGTTACAACAGGGCAAATGAAAAGACTAGTTAATTCAAGCAAGACTTTTTGTCTCATGTCTAAGGAAAAATAATATTCTCAGGCTTTGGAAAATTGTGATCCTAAATATAAGAATGAATTGGTTGAAATCATTTCTACTTATGATGATGTGTTTCAAGATCCTAAGGGTTTGCCCCCTAAAAGGGGAGTTCAACATGAAATTCAGCTATTACAGGATTCTCCTCTCCCTAACATTGGCGTGTATAGGTTATTAGTGGTAAAAAATGAGGAAATCAAAAAATAGGTAATGGATCTATTGGATAGAGGTGTTATTCATCTAAGTTCATATCCTATTGGTTCACCAATTATTTTGGTGCCAAATAAAGATGGCACATGGCAAATGTGTGTTTATTTTCATGCTTTAAACAAAGTTACTATTAAGAATCATTACCCTCTTCCTCATATTGATGATTTGTTGGATCAATTAAAATGTGATTTTTATTTCACTTAGCTATATTTGAGAAGTGGATATCATCAAGTAAGAATTAATGAAGGTGATGTGTGGAAAACCACCTTCAAAACAAAATAGTGATTGTTTGAATGGCTTGTTATGCCTTTCAGGTTGTGTAATGCACTAGCTACATTCATGAGATTGATGAATGATGTTTTTAGATAGTTCCTTTATGATTTTTTCATATTTTAATTAGATGATATATTGATTTTTAACAAGTCTTGGGAAGAGCATGTGATCCACATGAAGAAAGTCATGGATGCATTACGAAGGGAAAAACTTTATTTAAAAATGTCAAAGTGTGAGTTTGGCAAAACCTCTTTGATTTACTTAGGTTAAATTATAGGACATGGTAAATTGAAAGTTGATCCTACACCCATTAATACAATTGAGGTTAGAAGTTTTCTTGGTGTAGTATAGTTTTGGAGAAAGTTTATTGCTCAATTTTCATATATTGCATCACCTTTGCATTCTTGGACAAGTGTAAAATAGGTCTTTCAATGGGGAGGCAAGCAGTAAAAGGCCTGCGACACTTTGAAAGAAAAGATAAGTACTACTCCAGTCTTGGCACTCCTTGATAAACAACAACCATTTGAGATCAAGATGGATGCAAATGAATATGCTATGGGAGTTATTTTAATGCAAGGTAAGAAACCAGTTTGTTATCATTATGAGACCTTCACAAGTGCAGTAAGAAAATATCCAACTTATGATAAGGAATTATATGCATTGTTTCAAAGTGTTAAAAAATGGAAACATTACTTAATGGATAAAGAAACAATAGTACATATAGATCATCAACCCTTACAATATCTCCAATCACAAACCAAGCTACAATAGTCTAGACATTTTCATTGGATGGGCTTCTTACAACAATTTCATCTTGTGATTAAGTATAAAAAAGGTATTCAGAATAAGGTTGTGGATATGCTTTCTAGGCCTCCTATGCTAGTTGCATCTATTCTTGTATAGCATGGTTATTTGTCTCATGAAAGTTATAAAGAAAAATATGTTAATGATCTTGATTTTTAGGATGTATATAAAGACTTGATGAGTAGTAGACAAGTAGAAGAATTGGACTACCATGTACATAATGATCTTTTGTATCATTTGGGTAAAAATTGTATTCCTCAAAATGAGAGGGTGCACATGATTACAAAAGAACATACTTCTCTTATTTCTTGTCATTTTTGAGTTGCTAAAATGGTTACACATTTGAAAATGTATTGTTATTGGCCCCATATGCAGGAACATGTTGCCAAATATATTAAGGGATGTAGTCTTTAAGCCACAAGAAAACCTAGTAACAAGAAACTAAGACTTTACACTCCTCTACGTATTCCTACTCACCCATGGGAAGTATTTCCATGGATTTTGTGGGAGGCTTGCCTATGACATAAAGAAAACATGACTATTTATATGTGGTTTTGGATTGATTTTAGCAAGATGTGTGTTTTGATTCCTTGCACTAAGCAAATTATTGGGGAAGGCACTACACATTTGTTCTTTAAATATGTATGGGTTAATTTTGGGTTGCCTACTTCAATTATTTCTAATTGGGATTTTTGATTTATTGGGGAGTTTTGGTCAAATTTGTGGGGACTAATGGACACTAAATTAAAAAATTCACTATATTTCATCCATAAAATAATGGGTAAATAGAGGTTGTGAACAACACTGTAGTAAATTTACTTAGGGGTTATTGTAATAAACATCCAAAGTTATGGGATGAGAAATTATGTTACATACAACATGCATATAACCTAGTACTTCATTCTTCTACTATGAAATCTTCATTTGAAGTTTGTTATGGATACTTGCCTAAATATCCTCTAAATGTTTTCTATGGATAGGATATAGCTATTGGTGAACCAAAAGAAGCCATTCAAGCTAATAGGTTCATTGAAAAAGTATAGCTCATACATCAGACTATCTATATTCAATTGGAGAAAAGTCAAGCCAAGTATAAAGCTAGACATGACAAACATTGTATTGATCACCAATTTGTTGTAGGTGATATAGTATGGCTTCACATCAGTAAGGAAAGACTGACAGGTGAAGGTAAAAAGTTGAAACCAATCCGGTATGGTCTTTTCTAGATTATAGAAATAATTGGCATAAATGCTTTCTGGTTAGATTTACCATCTTATGTGTAGATTTATTCAGTTGTAAAGGTGGAAAATCTGAAACTGTATGAGCCTCCAATGATAATTGATCATGATGAAAGTGTATCCATTCCTTTTTTTGATGATTTTGCTCTTGAATATCTAACAAAATTGTAGGAAGATGCTTTTCTTGACAAGAATGTGTGAACTTCACAGAAAAAGTCAGAATAGCTAAAAGGATGAGGGAGAAATACACTTACCTCATTACCAATTAATTTCAACTTTTGGAGGTCCAAAATTTCCCAATGGGGAGGAGTGATCTAGGTGGATCCATGTACCATTTCATTTTTAAAGTCTTCAATTTCTAGTTGAACCACTTACACATTCAACAATTCATTAAGAGATTTTTGGTGCTTCTTTTGGAATGAAAAATGGAGTATGGATACTTGAGATATAGCTCACTAAAGTTTTCTTGCAACAAGTGAATAACGGGTGTCGAAAAGTGGCATGGAATTGTTCAAATGCACCAAGTGGACCAATAACCATTTGACACATGGAAATATGAATTTGTACAAAAACATTAGTTTGGTGAATGGTTTATTGATATCCTCCAGTCTTTGATAGGTGGTCATATGGAGATCTATGGGCCCCACTATTTGCTCATTAGGGGCCCTCAGTGAGGGTCGACGCACTCTTTTGAATGGGTGCCTTGGCCTCCTATCTTCATGTCTTATTGTTTAATAATTTGTATTTAGTTCACAAAGTTGGTTGAAACCCCACCAATGTGGGATAATTGTCTAAGCTTTGTAATACATCTATATGAAATAAGGAGCCTCAAACCAACACATGGCAAGGACACAACCCAACAAACCTAAGCTGCCATGCCATCAACCTTGCCATGTAAATCATGTGAAGATGAATTATTAACCAAGGGATTCTCTAATGGTGGCCTATGTATAGACTCAAGCTAAGCTTAGCACCTGGTCTCCTCCAAAAGGGGTGTCAACATTATAAAAGGTGGCACCAACCTATTTAAAGCATGAAAGCCATTTTTATTTTACAAATTTGGGATAAAAAATCAAGCTTAAATCACCAAAAATAAAGCTAAAGACTTGACCTTTGCACCTATCATGAAAAAATGATATGCTTGACCACTTGTGCCATGGTTTTCAAAGTGTTATAAAAGGAACAAACTTCTATTTGAAGAGGAGGATTTAGTTGATTGTGTAAAGAGAATTTAGAAGGTTAGAGACTCGATTATGCCTTGTACAGACTTGGGCCATTAATGATAGGTTTGAGAGATGTTTTTATAGGTAGGAAGAGACCAAAGAAGGAGAATTGAAGACTTGAAATTAATTTTCAAGCCATTTTTTGTGAAAATTTAATATAAATGGTCCTCACTTTGAGCGGACCTAGAGACATAGGCTATTGAAGCTGAACTCCATTATCAATTCGCTGGTGAATTCTTCTATTTTTATCTTCTATTTTTAATTTTGATCTTCATTTTAATTTTGGTTTTTATTTCATTATTAAAAAAACTAAATGGAAAAGTCAAGAAAATAAATAGATCATTAAATGTGACAATGTGTTATTTGATTTTGTGACACTTGCATTTTTAGTTTTTAGATTAGTAGTCCTTACAAAGAAATGTCTTCTATATTGGCCATTATGAAATTCCTCAAGTACCTTAGGAATTTGATCATGCTTAATACATCTTAACATAACTCCACTCATATATTTTATAAACAATACTCCATCAACAAGGACATAAGGAATGGACTATAGTTTGTAATACCTTTTCTTATACTATTGAAAATCATATGGGTACTTGCTTATCTAGAAGAAGTTGGTCATGTCTTAGATCCAACTATTGAAAATAGGTGTGTTAGCTAGCTAAATGCCTTTTGATCATATGTTACTTCAAATGTTGATTTAGTAATTCTAATATCAAAATCCAATCATTCACACAAACCCTTTATTCTTATCATCTTGGTAACTTTGATATCTATTTCATATCCCATGACCTTGGTGATCCATCCTGTTAGCATTTTGTTTATCTACTAACTGAGTAGAAACTCTTTAACACTTGGGTGACTTACCATAATATGAATCTTATTATGGGAGAGCATATGCCTAAATTTATTGAGGGCCTTAATTATGACATATACCTACTTCTTCACAAAACTATAATTTTCCTGATATCTTTTCAACGATTGGCTAAAGAAAGATATTGGTTGTTTTAATTGTTTCTGATTGTGCTAAGTTAGAATGGTTTAGATGTTTCCTTCCTTTCTAAATTCATAGAGAATGAAGTCATTCTCATAGTTTGGGTTGACCAGGGTGGTTTTGATTCTTGAATATGTATTATAGGTTCTAAGAGTGTTTAAGAAACACTTCTCAATTTTGAAATATTAAGAATAAAATGCATGAGTTACATGTTGTGATAATCATGTTATCTATTGATAGAATAGAGGTAGAACAAGTGATATATTTCACAAATTTATATTAATTTGGTGGTTGGGAGCCACCATGGTTAAATAGCTTAAATATTTAAAATATGATGTATTTTATGCTAAGAATAATGAATTATAATCAACATCTAATCTAGGAACTAATATAAGATAGATATTCACAATGAAAATTAAGCTAGAGTGATCTGGTTAAAAAAGGAGCAAAAGGAAGGGTAGGGTAGAGAAGAGATATTTTTTATCTTCATTCCAAACATCATGACAAATTTCATAAATCATCTAAGCATACAGTTAACCAATGAATTACATGAAGTATTATAATCTCAAATAATATCACACATTAAGAAAACATATAAGGGATGTGGGAAACAATGCAAATGATGACAAAGTTCACTTTAAAGATTTAACCCTATAAGAAAACAACATTAACACAAATGTAAGAAGAGTAAGAAAATGAAGTGAACCTAAAAAATTTCAATTTAACCTAGCATTGACACAAGTTAACAACTCTACATTAAAATTTACACACCATGGATTCATAAGAACCATTAAAAATTAGAAATCAAAACAAACAAGTGAGAGAAAAGCTAGGATAAAAAAAGACACAAGAAAATTTGGACAAACTTTATAGAATTATTTTTTTATATTAATTTTTCAAAATTTACAATTGGTTTTGGCTCAAAAAACTCCCCCCTGATACAATTGGTAATACCTTTTTATATAGACCCTTCATGATGTATGTTGATCATTCCTTTTTCACATGTACTTGGGTAAGTGTCAGGGATAGTTTTCCCTTTTACAATGTTCTAGATATTCCCTAATTGACTGAACTATAGTTAATGTGATTTAAAAGATATACATGCTTTTACAAAAGAAAATTCTATAAAAAATATACAACGTTAATCTACAAAATGAATATTCTTAAGTTAACTAATCTAACTTTGAGAACCCTCTATTTTAGTTTTATCTCTCTAGTAGGATCTTCATTATGTAATACTTATCCTCAATTATCTCAAGGTCAAAAATTGGTTTCATGAAGATCTCCTTCATTTGACCTACTAAGCTCTCATGGATTTTATCTACCCTTAATTCATTTTTTATGTTTCTAACTCCACTAATCTTTTCCTTTATAGTTAGAATCATATCCATGATCCTATTAATATTAGTAGTAGTCTTACCTATGCTTTGGTTCCTTACTCCTTGCATAAATTGGGATGCTCTTTGCTTGAATTCATCATCTATAATTAAACCAATTCGATCTATTGTGGTGGGATCTTTGGTTAAGCTTCTCAATGCGTGCACTACTTTATCCTCTAATTATTTGAGATCATTTGAAATATTTACCATATCCAAAGACCACTTGCTCACATCTTCCCTTAAAACACTTTTTTGAGATATCATTATTATAAATTCTATTAAATTGATCACTAGTGGACTATAATTCAACTTTTAGGTTCAATTATCTTGCATAGATGATAATTTAATCTTTCTTGGTTTAATTATAATGCTCACAAGGTCTAATTAGGGGTTTAATACTTGCTAGGGTTTTCTTGAAGGTTTCCTTAGATATTTAATGGTAGAAAATTGTCAAACACATATGAAATTCATGCCTTAGATTTTATTTAGATCACCTATTTATAGCTTTACCTTATTGTGAATCTACAAAATATCTTAAACTAACTAGTTCAACTTATTTGGCTCCATCATGGCATCTCTATGACATTCTATTCATCAATATTTAAAAAAGTGACCATTTCCCTTTAAAATATTTCTTTAATTTCACATCATTTGATTATCCTTACACAGATCACCGCAAACTATTAATCTCAATTTGAGGGATCAAACACAATTGGATTCCCACTGTTCTTACTTTGTTGAAAATTCTACTTTGATCACACACCATTAGATCATTTGGGTATGAATTAATGAACTTCATTGATCTTATAACAAGTGCATGATATTTAATTTTTGGCCTATGTTTTTAACCTAAGCTTCATTGAAATATTGAATCACTACACTCTGTTGATCTGAATGTGTACATCGTACCATGTACTATTGATCATCTAACACTTTCCTGGGTTTTAATCATGGAATGTTTCTTGACTTTTCAAAATTTATCTTATGCCATCAGATCTTCCCCATCTAATAAAATGTGTGCCATAAATCATTATTTATGGGGTTTATTGAGATTGGTTCTCACCCCATGTTGCACCATTAGATTAACTTTGCCCAAATAAATGTGGGTCATTGATCATGTGGACAAGAAAGATATTTAAGTCAAGCTTAGGAATTTTAGGATAAATTCTTAAGACTAAGGTTTTTGTTGATGTTTATAAAATTGAATTAAAACCTTAAAATTAGGTATTTATCTTAAGTTTAGTATATAATAAATGGGACCCCACAAATAATAAAAAACATAGCTTAAATTCTTAGGAATAAAGTTTTTATTATGTTAAGAAATACAATATAATATTTAGGATAATGATTTTAAAGCTAAGTTTATAACAAAGGGACCATGTGTTAGTTAGATCATGCTAATAGATAAAAGGGACCAAGGGTCACATGAAATAAAAAGGACCAAGTATGGTTTTTTAGACTAAGGTTTGGTCATGTTAATAAACATGAGTAAACCTCAATATAATAATGAAACTAAGTCTTGAGAAAAATTAAAGTGTTCTCATGTAAATTTGAATCCAATTCAAAGGGCATTAGCTAGGGTAATTGTAATTAGGGTTTTAAGTTGATTAGAAATGAATTCAACTTGATTTTACATAGACCAAAGGCTAGTAAAATATCAACTTGTTATTAAATCATAAAACCTAGACATCACTCATTCCAAATGGACCTCATTAGACTTACAACTAGAAACCACATAGATCCAATGTTAGGAAATTTAGATAAGGGCAAACTGGAATCATGTATAAATGTGTTAACCAAACTAGGTGTTGATGATATTAAAATAAATAACCTATGAAAATGTGCTAGTGACACTCTGATCAAGTGAGTTTTCAATTTTAAGGTAAAAAATTTGCACAATTTAACATAAGGGTCCCCATTTTTCATGAATGGGAGAATTTTAACCTTAATAAATTGTGAATTTTGAGGGAAATATAGTAATATGTTAGAATTCAAAGACTCTGGTTTAGACTAATTATTATTTTAGTTATTCCACTTGATCAGTCACCATTACTTAGATCAATTCATGGTTAAAACAAGCCTTACACATGTAGAATTGGGATCAAACATCAATGCCTAGTCATGTTATGTGTGTGTTTTGATTCTACTTATTATTTACCATGGGATTTAGCTAGCAACTTCTAGATTTCATGACTTTAACCTTAACACTAACTTATATCATATTTAGATGTCCATTAAGAGCCATGATTTAGCTCAAGGGAGGCTTTGGGCATTGCTCTGTTACCATCCAGGGGTCCATAGCCCTGATAGAGATGTCATGAGATCTGATCAAGGTCATGCTCCATTGACAACCAAATGTCCATATCCCTATTGGATATTACCAAAATCACGTCTGCCTGGAAAGCTTTTGAATTTTTGTAATAAGCTCTTATTTTTGTATTTTTTAGGTCATTTTGGATTTCTAGAAAATGTTGAGAAATATATTTTATAGGTTTATGGATTTGGTCAAATGTTTGATCTTTAGACAATCATATTTAGATGAAAACTTTTTCCTAAGAAAAAATATTTGTTAAGTGCAAACATGACTATGTCCTAATCATTTAAGCTTTCACCTTACATGTGAAATCTTTACTAAAACCAAACTTAGATCAGAATAAGGTTTAAAATCTTAGGGTATAATTAAATTATCCATTAGTATTTAGTATTTTATCCCAACTATAGTATTAAGCTCATATTTCAATAATCTATGATCAACTAGTGCTGAGGAGTTATATCTACATTTTTGAACTATGAAGTTCTTGAGCAATTAGGTAAAATTTAAGCTAAGGGATGTTGAAAATGACTTATTTATAAACAAGGAAAAAATCAAAGGAAATATAAAACACACCAAATAAATAAACAACATGCAAATAAATATTTGTAAACACTACTTATAAACAAGGGATAGGAAGGAAAGAAACTAAACTAAGCCCTACACTAACTCTATAAACATCCTACCTCTAGGATCAAATGGAAAGTTATTTATCCTACCATATAAACTTGAAGCATGATTTTTTCCATTAAATATCCTCTTCTTATGGATAGGATAACTTGTGTTTTAATGTCTTTTATATGTAACTTGATTCCTCATCTTCATTCTCCAGTACCTATATTGAAGATATGGATCTAAAACCCACTCTTTTTCTTCCCAAATCCTTATGTCTTGCATCAAGAGTGATAATTAATCTTCATTCATAGATTGATAGTGACTTATATCATCCTTATTCAATTATGTTAGCATTCTTAGATTTATTTTTTCATTTTCACTTGAGGTGGAGATGGACTACCAATATTTGCACTAAAACATTCCAAGTCATCCTAATAGGCTACCTCATCATGATCAATTGAATTGACATGAGATTCACTTGAAACCTTGGCATTTGAATCAGGTTGATCACATAATTCAACCCTTTTTATGGGGTTATATGTAAATCCTTGATCTTCTACACTTGCTTCATCTTCATCCTCTATGAAAAATGGTATCTCTTCTACCCAATCGAGTCCCACCTCATATTCTTTGGGGATCTCCATAATGACATTATTGTCTTGTAATACATTAATTTATTTCAAAAATTATTGATATAAATGTTTCCAATATTTATATTCTTTAGGGATATCCTCAATTTCAGTAATGACCTCATATGAATTATCCTCACAACTATATTTTTAGGAGAGGTCAACTTATATCCAATCTTATTCATGGGGCTGCTCATCTTGAATGACTACTTATTATTCTATAACATCTTTAGGTTCATTTTATTCTTTGAATGGAAAATCAAAATCATGTACCATGAAGGATTTAGATGTCCTTGCAAAGCTAGATGTCCCTACAACATTATCTTGATTAAACATAGTTTTGTATGCATCCTTTTCATTTTGATATGCTTCAAATACATTATAGTGATCATCTAGACCTATATAATAAATATTCATTTCATGTATATTATCAAATGACCTATTATTTTTGTTATCATGTAACCTATTTCTAGGCCTATTAAACCTTTAGGAAACATAGTTTATGTTGGAGTTTACCCCAATATTGTCCACTTGCTTTTGTGATTGAAGAAAATCAGTGCTCAACTTTTGAACCATAATAAGTATGGATTCATTCTCATCATTTGGTACTTATGAGTTATCAACTTTATATTTATTACTAGTGGGAGCTAAAGTTATTTCTCCCTATGGATGAAATCTATTTATATCATTATTTAAGAATCCCAAATTTTGGCTAGGATGGGCATGGTTTAAGTGAAATTGGTTTAAGACTAGTGTCTAATTTGAGGTAGATACATTTTGATTGGCATTAGGTATGACATTAAGTGTAGAGAAATTGAGATTAATATTTGGGATAACATATTCAAGTTGACCCTGAGGTTATACTTGATTATTGATTATTACAGCTTCAACATAGGCTAAGGCCACGGTGTTGTTGACTTCAACAAACCTTTTAAGAAACATATAAGTTATGGGATCTAAATAATTCTAATAAATATATAAGACTAAAGCCTCATCAGGTCTATATGGAGATATGGTTCTGCTAAACATCTTATGGAATCTAGCATTGAAGGCTCTTATGGTCTCGTTAGAATCTCTCTTAACAGTGGTGAACTATTGATATAGTATGCATAGACTAATGATTTTCTCAAATTGGTCAATGAAGATTCTATTAAAATCATTCCAAATAGCTATGTCATTCTTAGGTAGGTTAAGGAACCGTTCATATGTAACATCTTTGAAATCAAATGGAAATAATATACATTCTACATCTTCATGAACAATATTTAGTAATTTTAAAGTATCTTTGAAAGATTTAATGTGTTCTTAAAATGTGACAATGTTATTAGGACTAAAAGAAGGAAAATACCTCTCAAGATTTCTTAGTAAGTCATGTACCTATCTAGGTACATTGATAGAAGATCCACCTAACCATGTCATACCTTAATGAGGATCTTACTTGTCACAGTGCCATCTTGTAAAATATTTGAACCCTATTTGAAATATGATGTGTAAATCTTATTTTTATGAAGAACAGTGACTAGAATTACACATTTAAGCAAAATTTTCAAATATTTAAATAAATTATGATAAAGGACATCAATATTTAACTAAGTTATCTAAAATATGTATCCAAACACATAAGTATGATTGATCTTTACATGTTTAAGCTAAAAAAAACTCAAATTTGTAAAGGATCTATCAAACATTGATCAAAACAACTATTACTAACCTCAAATACCTTAGATTCATAGGTATTAATCTATATTTACCATAATTGAACATAAAACTTACAAATAGCATATGATTTTTATCTAAAAGAAGCACAAAGATTGGTCTAACACCATAAATATCAATTATCTTTACATAATTGAGCAAATAATGACATAATTGTGTAAAGATTACACCAATATTTAAACATAATTGATGAGAATGAGAAAAAATACTTCAAATCTGCAAAGATATAAATATGACCTACTTTTAGTGATAATGAATCCCTTCTTGTTGATGCTTGAATATGTATCATAAGTGCCCAATGTGTTTAAGAAACACTTCTCATTTTTGAATTCCTAAAAATTCAATGCATGAGTTATAGGTTATGATAATCATGTTATTTATTGATGGAATAGAGGTAGAATAAGTGATCTATTTCACAAATTTATATTAATTTGGTGGCTGGGACCCACCATGGATAAATAGATAACCCATTTAAAATATGAAGTATTATATTCTAAGAATAATGAATTATGACTAACATCTAATCTAAGATGGACATTCATAATGAAAATTAAGCTAGAGTGATTTGGTTAAAAAAGGAGTAAAATGAAGGGTAGGGAAGATAAGAGATGTTGTTGATCTTCATTCCAAACATCATGACAAAATTCAAATATCATCCAGACATGCAATTAACCAATGTATGACATGAAGTAGCATAAGCTCAAATCCTATGACACATTAGATAAACATCTTAGGGATGTGATAAATAATGAAAATAAGAAGGAAGTTCACTTTAAATATTTACCCCTAAAAGTAAGAAACATTATCACAAATGCAAAAAGATTAAGAAAATGAAATAAACCTAAGAACTTTTAATTAACCTAGCATTGCCACAAGTTAACAATTCTACATTTGAATGTATACATCAAGGATTTATAAGAACCATTCAAATATATAATTTATAATAAATAAGTGAGAGAGGAGATAAGATAACAAAATACATAATAAAATTTAGACAAACTTTGCAAAATGCCTTGCTTATATTAATTTCTCAAAAGTTATAATTATATTTGGCTAAAAAAACTCCTCCTTGATACAATTAGCAATACATATTTATATAGACCCTTCATGAAATATGTTGGTCATTCCTTCTCAACATGAAATTGGACAAGTGCTAGTGATAGTTGTCCCTTTACAATGTTCTAGATACTCCGTAATGGACTGACCCATAGGCAATGTGCTTTATAAGATCTACATGCCTTTACAAAAGAATATTGTATAAAAAATATACAATGTTAATCTCCAAAAATGATATTCCTAAGTCAACTAGTTTCACTTAGAGAAACCTCTATTGCATTTTTGTCTCTTCAGTAGGATATTCGTTCTATAATGTTGCTCCTCAATTAGCTCAAGGTCAATAATTAGTTTCAGGAAGAAATCCTTCATTTTACCTACTAGTCTCTTGTGGTTTTTATCTACCCTTCTTAATGTTTTTTGATGTTTTTTTCTTCATTAATCTTTTCCTTTATAGTTATAATCATATCCATGATCTTATTATTATCAATAGTAGTCTTACCTAGGCTTTGGTTTCTTACCCATTGCATAAACTAGGATGCTCTTTGATTGAATTCATCATTTGTAATTAGGCCAAGTAGATTGGTTATGGTGGGATCCTTGACTAAGCTTCTCAATGTGTGCACTTCTCTATCCTCTAATTGTTTGAGATTATTTGAAATATTTACCATCTCTTAGGGCCACTTGCTCACATATTCTATTGAAAAACTTTTCAAGCTATCATTACTATAAATTCTATTAAATTGCTCACTATTGGATTGTACTTTAGCTTTTAGGTTGAATTATCTTACACAAATGATAATTTAATCTTCCTTGGCTCAATTATAATTCTCATAAAAACTAATTAGGGTTCTTGTGCTTGCTAGGATTTTTTTATAGGTTTCTTCAGAGCTTTAATGGTGGTAGCTTGTCAAACTCATATGAAATTCATGCCTCAAATTTTATTTAGATCACCTATATATACATTTACCTTGACATGATTCTATAAAATATCTTGAACTAACTAGTCTAGCTTATGTGGCTCCACTATGGCATCTCTATGGCATTTTATTCATTAATATTTTAAAAAGTGACCATTACCCTTTAAAAATCTTACTTTCATTTTGCACCATCTGATTATCCTTGCATAAATCATCATGGACTATTGATCTCAATTCGAGGGATCAAACACAATCAGATGCCCAATGTTCTTGATTTGTTGAAAAGTTTACTTTAATCATGCATCATTAGATCCTAAGGGTATGAATCAATGCACTCTATTGATTTTCTAATAGGTACCCAAGATTTAGTTTGTTCCTTGTAGTTGTACCAATTATCATATCTACATTCACCCTGAGCTTCATTAAAATCTTGACTCATTATGCTCCATTGATCTAAATGTGTATGTCACATTGCATATTATTGATCATCTGGCACTTTATTAGGTTTTAATCATGGACTATGTCTTGACTTTTCAACATTAATTTTGCATCACTATATCTTCCCAATCTGATCAAATGCATGATGTAGATCATGATCCATGGGTTTGAGAGAGATTGGTTCTGATCCCATCTCTGACAGTTAGATTAACTTCACTTGAGTAAACATGGGTCATTGATCCTATGGATAAGAAAGATATTTATGTCAATCTTGGGAGTTTTAGGATAAAGTCTTAAGATTAAGGTTTTTATTCATATTTATAAACTCAAATTAAAATCTTTGAATTAGGTATTTATCCTAAGTTTAGGATATAATAAATGAGACCCCACAAATAATAAAAGACATAGACTAAAGTCTTAGGACTAAAGTTTTTATTATGTTAATAAATGCAATAAAATCTTTAGGATAAGGATTTTTAAGATAATTTTATAAAAAATAGACCATGAATTATTTAGACCATGTTAATAGATAAAAGGGACCAAGGGTCATGGGATATAAAGGGACCAAGTATGAATTTTTAGACTAAGGTTTGGTTGTGTTAATAAACACGACTAAACCTTAGTATAAAAATTAAACTAAGTATTGAGCAAAATTAAAGTGTTCCCAAATAAATTTGAATCCAATTCAAAGGACATGAGCTAGGGTAATTAGAATTAAATTTCTAAGCTGATTAGATATGAATTAAACTTAATATTTAATAGACCAAAGGATAGTAAAAGCTTAAATTATTATTAAATCATAAAACCCAAGTATTGCTCATTCCAAATGGACCTCATTAGACCTACAACTAGAAAACATAAATATCCAATGTTAGAAAATTAGACAAGGGCAAACTAGAATCATGTATAAATGTGTTAACCAAACTAGGTATGGATTATATTTAAATAAAGACATTGTGTAGATATTCTAGTGACACTTTGATCAAGCGAGTTTTCAATTTTAATGTACAAAATTTGCACAATTTAACACAAGGGTCCCCATTGTTTAGGAATGGGGTTATGTTGACCTCAACAAATGGGAGCCTAAGAAATATCTTGCTTGATGGCCTAAAAGTTATCTCTTCCATCTTGTGTCTATCTGAAAATGGTACCCTTATTAAGCCTTGTAGTGAAGGGTTTTACCAGAGAATAAAAATTTGGGGCAAAACTTCTCACAAAATTAATCTTTCCAAGGAAACTCTGAAGTCCTTTCTTATGGATTAATAGTGATAATGTAGATATATAACTAACTCTTTTAGGGTATATTGTAAGGCCTTCCTTTGAAATTATGTGTCCTAGTAGTTTCCCTTCATGAACCATGAAAACATACTTATTTGGATTAAGGGAAACCACACATTATCTAAACCTTTCTAAAATATTTCTAAGGTGGTACAGGTGTGCTTCAGCATACTTCAAGTAGATCATGATATCATCCAAATATAACATGATCATTTCATTTATTAGACCTCTAAACACCATATCCATGGCTCTTTGAAACATTACCCCAATATTAGTCAAACCAAAAGGCATTTTTTTGCATGCATACATGCCCCATTTTATGGTGAAGGTGGTTTTGTATTGGTTTGACTCTTGTACTAAGATTTGGATATAGTTAGAATAACCATCTAGAAGGGAAAACCTTTCAGATCTTACTATAATTTGTAAATTTTTCTCCATGGGTAGGAGAAGATAATGTTCATTTACAGATACTTTGTTTAGGTCTCTAAAATCCACACAAAACTTGACTTCACCATTTTTATTTTTGAAAGGGACCAGCTTAGCAACCCAAGATGTGTGCTTGAATGGAAAAATTATATTATCTTCTATAAATTTAGAGAGATTATTTTTCATAAGGGATTATATTTTTGGATTAATGGGCCTCTACTTCTATCTAATAGGATTAGTTTTTGGATCCAACTCTATTGTATGTTGGGCTAAATTTGCTTTGAACCTTCTTAGATCATGATAACTCTAAACAATGTTATCATCAAATTCTTGGCATAATTCAATAAAATTTTGCATGTTAGAGCTATCACATACCTTTGTTATCTTCATACATCTACCTTCCAAAATGATCACTAACTCATAGTATTTTTCATTGACTAAAATGTTTCTCTTCTCACCTTTCAATTGGTCATGTAAATTAAAGATGTTCTCCAGCATAATAAGACCCATAGGTAGTTTGTTTGTCTTTTCCTAGATGATGTGATCCCACAATTGATCCTATATATTTGATCTATTCCTATCTAAAAATTCAACTTATTCTCTCAATAATTTATAATTTATTGATCATTATCAAAGACATGCTAATTAGTGACATTGTTAGGAAGAGATGGTCTTACTACCAATTTTACATGCTAGTTATTTTCTTTGTTTATTTCCTCATGTAAGTTATATTTCGAGCCCACTAAATCCATATGATTAGCATATTTGTTATGTGATATTAGTACTACCTAAATATTTAGAGTGGTGAAATATTCAAATAGGTCCCAAACCCTATGCTTATAAGATCTAAATAAATTATTCTAAGTCATGCTTCTAGATCTTTTTTGGTGAATAATCAACTCACTATCACCAAATATCTACTAGGATTATATCCCCCTCTCTTTGGCCAACTACAGTCCTCAAATCAAAGCCTCATATTTAGCTACATTATTAGTACAACTAAATTAAAATTTGAAAGAATAGAAATAACTCTCTTTTTGGGGAGATATCAAGATGACACCTTCATCTACCCCATTACTCCTTGAACCATCAAATAATAGTTATCATATTCCTTGAAGATCTTCAACTAGTTTTAAAATATTAGGAATAATTTCATCACTCTCATGTATGCAATATATACCCAACCTAGTTTATTGTATGTGGTCATAAGGATAAAATTATAGAGTTGATCCCCATTCATCTAAGAGAATATCTAGAATATCTTATATGGTGGTTGCATTTTCATGACTAGTCTCCTCTTCTTGATCTTGTAATATGTAATTCATGTCCACAAAAGGATGATTTTATGGTTCAATATGATCCTTAGCTATTGGTTCATATCTTATTTTTACTATTGTACCATAATTCATCCTAAGAAACATGTGAGACCAATCCATAAATAAATATCCTCCCATTTCAATGGTAAAATCTCATGAAATCAAAATGGTAAAATAAGGGGGTAGATCAATAAATGAGATATCTTGAGAGATTGACAAACTTGGACAAGCATGGATAGTGATATTTAAATATTTTATTATTCCTACTATCTAAACGATAGTCACATACAACTAAACCACTCCCTTATTCATATGTGTTTATTGTATGCCAAGAACATTAGATATCTTTTTGGGCATAACAAAACTACTAGCCACTAAAGCTACCTATAATTATGAACTAAATACTTCCCAACTATTAGTTAGAGATACAAAGGGGGAGGATTACCAATTTTTCCCATCTTATCTTCAATTTTTGGTTGACATAGATTAATCACAGTATTAGGCCCCTTATCTAGATCCTTATTTGCTACTTGGAAATTCTCCAAAGACTCTTATAAGAGAATCTCTTTGTGTCGATATAGATAGGGCATATGAAATAGTGACATTTATATTAGTCTTCTTCATTTTCTCAATGATGATGAAAGGGATATTACTAACCTTTGCCTATGCATTTGTTAGATCTATATATTTTTTCACAAGATTTGGAGTAGTTACTTTTGCTATGGGCTAACTAATGGGTACAAAGGGTGGCCTTCATATTATGTTGTTCTTTGTAGGTTCTAGTAAAAATTTGGAAGTTGAAGCTTATTCCACCCTAGGTGGTTTATCACTCTTGATTTATCTTTTATTTGATCATGTATTGGATACCACTAGACCTACACCATTAAAAAATTCCTCCTCTTGATTTACCCCAAAAAATTAATCCTCTTGACAGTTCAGAAGAGTATCCTCTCTTTGAGTAGGATCTTGTGTATCTACTTGTTGAGAAAAGGATTCTTTTTGTTGTCCCTATGTACTTGTCATGCCTTGCACCATCAAAAATTGATAGATGATGCCATTGGGATAAGTATTCTTATTATGTGGTTATGAATAAGGATAACACCACTCATAGTCCTAAACCAGGTTATTTTGAATAGGTATAATGGATTTGGAAGTATTTGGTGAAGGTAAAGAGTATATATTTGGGGGTTTTGGTTGTGCATTTTGACCTTGTATCTGCTAATTGCCTTAGTATTATTTCCTATCTCCATAATATGGCTACTTATAATTCTAAGATTATTACCTCTTCATTACTACTAACTCATTGCTAAAAGTCTTAAATAGTGACTTGACCTCACATAGTTAATTTGTAGGAGTGGGGGTCAAAGCTAGTGCCTTGCTTGTAGTGAGAATTGGAGAAATTGTAGGTGGTGTAGAAGATACTTATGGAAATAGAGACATTGGTGATCTTGGGGTAATTCTTCTATCTTGGATTAAACAATTATATGCCCTTATTATAATTTCATAAGCACTAAAGAGTTTGGTACCACCCATAAACTGAATCATAATAGCTATATTACTATTTTGGGCTCTCAAATAATATAGGAAATCATTATTTGTAGTTAGCTTGAGTCATGCTAGAATTCTATTCCATGTCTTCTAGAAATGGAAACTGAAATTGATCATGAGCTTGTGAGGATCCTATTGAATGGTAGTCAATTGTTCAACCAAAGAAACATGGTCACTCTTATCTTTTAATTGAGCACATAGAATAGTGTCTAAATCATCCAATACTAAAATATAGTTGGGATCAAGACTTATGTACCATTGTAAGGCTTTACCCTTGAAAGATGAGAATAGGAGTCTGATTTTAAGATTTTCTTGTACCATGTTCTGGATCATTCATAAATTTGATACATATTATATGTGCTCCATAGGAGTAGTGGAATTTTTTCCAATGAAATATGGTAGGTTTTTTAAGGGTAATATTTTTATATCATCATATTGAACCAACTAGAGAGGGTTGGTCCCATTGAAGGTTACAAAATTTTTGGCAATTATACAAAGAATAAAACTTATAGAAGTAGGGTTACTTGCAAGTGATGCAAATAATTTTTTTGGATATATTCTATAATGAGGTACAACTAGTTTTGATCTCTTTTTAAGTGGAAATTATAATTCTAAAAAATCAGCTTTCTTACCTTTTTTAGTTGATCTCATTTGTTAGCTTGGCATACGTAACCTTTCAAATCCTAAAACCAAAAACTAGTGGAGTCGGTAGGTGCCTTTGAGATACATATAAAGCTTGTGAAACTTTGGTTGAGAATAACACCCATTTATTTATACTTTTTATGTCCCATCGGGTGTGCCAAAAACTATTATCACATAGGTTTTGCACTCATTATTTGATGTATAATCACTTGCTATGCAATACCCAATGATATAATGGGAAAACATCCAAGTCATGGGACTTTGGAAATTTGAGTTTAACCTCCAAAGAAGACTAAATTACTTTCACTATATTTGATGTAATTTATGAGATACTAGTTCTATAGAAATCTCACTCTTTTAGTGTTCTTTCTCTAAAATTTAATTTTTACTAGGAAAAGGGTTAAGAATGAAATTATTTGCAAAACTAAAATGGTGATTGCACAAAATATTTTAGTGGGTCTTAATTATTTCTTGATAAACATAATATAACAAGAAATAAATTGAAATTTTTTTGAGCACATACTCATGCAAATGAGAAATCAAAGGCAATATTTTCTATTCTCATAAAAGGGACAAGATTAATCACTCATAGTGAAAACATAATTGGTAGGGATGGTGCATATTATAAGTAATTATTCAAATACTATCCATTCAATAGATTAACATGTCATTTATTTACATTTCATTCTATTTAATTGCATTATTTCCTAATATTTCAAAAATTAGATTCAAACCATTTCATAATGCATTTAATTTCACATATTGTAATTTAATCTAATGTTCTTTTTCCCATAACAAGACTAAATATAAAATTTTAAAAGCCTTATAATTTTTTATTTTGTCAATATGCCTCTTCATTATGTCATGGTGTTCAACTAAAATTCTTAATTCTTTGTCTTGAGCATATTCCATCTAAAGAATGTTAATTAATCTTGACTGTATTGTGTAATCCTCACCCATGCTATATTTCATAAATTGGTATGTAGGTAACTTCTATGTGATGGAAAAGATTGATTCTTACCTATAAACCAAAATGAATAAAGATGATTTCAATGTTTTTTTGTATCTTATTTTATTTTCCCATAATGTATATTTTAATAGTGAATGCCATTCTCTTTGCTTCTTCTTAGCTACTTTCTTGATGTTATCATTGATGTTTTTTAGTGGATTCATCTACTCCATTGACTTTAGGATAATAATTTGAATAAAACATAAAAATTATATTATTGTCATATTCCCATTAAGTGAATTCTATAAATAAGAATCCAGATCCATTGTCATTTACTAAGTAGAAGGAAGTACCAAACCTTGAAACAATATATTCCTCTATAAATTTGATCACTTTTTAATTTGTATTATTATTTGTAGTGATCACTTAAAACCATTTTATGTAGTAATATATGGTATTTAACACAAATTTATATTCCTTTGTGGATTTTGTGTTTATGACTCCAATAAAGTAAAGACCCCTTTATGTGAAAGGCTTATTTTTTATCACTGGTTATAAAGGGACACACACACACACACACACACACACACACACACACACACACACACACACACACACACACACACACACACACACACACACACACACACACACACACACACACACACACACACACACACACACACACACACACACACACACACACACACACACACACACACACACACACACACACCCGTGTGTGTGTGTGTGTGTGTGTGTGTGTGTGTGTGTGTGTGTGTGTGTGTGTGTGTGTGTGTGTGTGTGTGTGTGTGTGTGTGTGTGTGTGTGTGTGTGTGTGTGTGTGTGTGTAATTCATGTAAATTTATCACATGGTTTTGAAAATATGTGAACATTATGAGCCAATAATAGCCTTCCTTAATAATTTTATGTTTTTCAGTGTTACCTAAAGGATTTACCCTTCTAAATTATTTGTGAAAGGTGATCATTATATCTATGGATTCTTATTTGGTCAAACACCTTAAGCAAATTACCTCATAATTATTATGATATAACACACCTTTTTTATGATATAATGGGTTACCTTGGGCCTTATATCTCTTTTCTACACCTTTATCATATCTTGAGGAAAATTTTGATATAATAGGAAGTAAATAACGTGATCATACCATTAATATTTATTCATTTGTGTGGTTTTCCTACATAAAATTGATTCATGGATCCACATCTATGATGAGATGAGTAAGACCTTAATGTCTTACCATTTTGACTAGTTTAACCTCAATGTCATATTAATCTAGTTTGGCCATGTAATTTCCTCTTTGTTCTCCCAAATCATTATGTCCAAGCATTAGTTTCATTATTATATCAAGTACAATAACATGAAAATTTCTTGGGAGTATTTTAAATGTGAATTTATTGATAGCTTTGATAAAAACATAATCTTGTTTGTCCAATTTAAAATGTTTAAGCTCTACATACTTTAAATTGATACTCATGAAGGCAATGGGCTGTTATCCAAAATTAGTGATTTTCATTATCATGGATTTTATTGTGTGATATGAAGCAAAAGAATAAAAATAGAAATCTTTTGTGAAATCTAGATTGATGAACACAGGAACTTGCATAATTTTATTTTTAACTTATTAAAAATCAATCTTCTCTTAAGAATTTGAATTTATTTTCACATCATGTTTCACCATAGAATTACAAGATCTCATGATTTAATCTAAATAACAAATGATTTCCTTAAAAAATATTTTCCCAAAGAATTGATTTAATTCTTTGTTACTATTTAGAAAATAAATTTTCAAAATAACACTTTATCTATTAGGGTCAACCGATAAACCTTATTACATGATAATATTCCCCAAAAACTTAACCTTAATGGCATTGAATATATTATTCTTTATATTGAGGTATATATTTTATAATCTACATAATTAAAAAACATTCCTTACATGGTTTATAAGTTGATACCTGTGTTATGAGAAAAAAAAATATTCTCCATATAAATGATAAAGCATTTTCTTAACAAACATTAGAAATAGAAATTTATAACATGTTGAAAATTTATACCTAATTTTATTAAGCCAAAATACATTATTTTGTAAGTGAAGGTACTCCACTTTGTGGTGAAATTAGTTTTCATGTTATCCTTCATGTCTACTAATACTTGGTTGTAACCTAAAAATCCATCCAAAGAGGACATCGCTTCAGATCCACTCATCAATTTTAAAACTTAATATAAGGATGGAAAATGATAATTATCTTTGTTTAAATCTTTATTTACAATTATAAAGTCTAAATGAGACTTGTTTGTCCATTATTTTTATAAATGGCCATTAAACTAGTTACCCTAGTGGAATCTCTTATGGGGAAAAATATTTTGGTAGTAGGAAAATTATGGAATTCTTTATAAATGATTGGATTAGAGATTGGATTCACTAATATTTGCCTTTGTCTTAGAGTTATATGACCTTCCTTGGTTTTAATAGCATGAGTGATGACCCAAGGGTAAAAAACCTTGATATATTCATATGACCATACTATAACATGTTTTTACTATGAGAGAATAAATTTTAGTTATTCATTTTTTAACCTTTGATAAATTTATACCAATGTTCACATTATATGGATTTTCAAGTGAACCTATATTAACCAACATGAATTTTTTACAACTAGGATTTTTTCCATTATGGGTTTTAGTAGTAAAATCTAGGTCAAATATTATTTTTAGTGATACCAACCATATATGGAACTTTTATCATTTAATTTTATAATCCCCTCATCATATATTTTTTATATACATATAAATATTAATTTATTTCCTTCTCATCAAAACTTGTGTTTCAAAAACACCAATGTTGTTCTTAAGCTACACATTTTTTTGATCATCATTAAAAACATTAAAATTTTAAATATTTAATAAAATAAAAGGATAAGGGATCATTTTAAAAGAGGAATTATACATTTTTAGGTCACTAAAATGGATTAAATGTGTTATTTGTGTTGAAATGGAATCAATAATTTGATTGTTCTCTATATGAATCAAAGAGATATTGAAGGCACTAGAAAAATTGATCAAATACCAAAATGTATATGTTTACCTTTTGAGGTATGATATATTGCATTAGAATTTAATTTTAACCTAATTTATTATAGTTTTTGAGTCACCAAACATTTTCAAATATTTATTTTTGATTTAAATAAAATTATAAACCCAAAATCATGGATTCACATTTAATAGATTACTCATGAAAGGGAATTATAGGTGGTAAGTAGTGATGTACTTATTTACCTCAAGATCCATATTAAAAATTCCTATGCATTATCCTTTCTTATAATTATCTCCATAAAAATATAATGTCCATAGACCATTCTAGTTAATGTTTACATATTTTTTAGTTTAAGTCATTGTCTTAGTGCTCAACATGTAAAATCCTATGTTGATAGATATGGTGTTCACATTTTATTTTCTTATGTTATATTCATAGATAATAATATCATTTTAGGCTTTCTTCCCTTTTGATTTTTGTTTGTCATGCCTCTCCAAGGAAATCACATGTGAGAGATGTCAATGGCCATATACCCATTTAAGGTTTTGGACCAATCTCTACTAAGTAACATACCATAAACCTATAGAAATCCCACAACATAATTTTGAATGAGAAACTATAATATTGGTTTATATTTGATATAAATATACACATGGATAAACTATCAAACCAATTTAAACAATGATTTATCCAACTAAACCACTATCATATCATATTCTTATGGGATTCAATCCTCGATTTTACAAAATTTAATGCATATAACATTAGCAAAAACTCTTAAGGCCACCAATATTTTTTATAATTTTGAAAAAAACATCATAGTGAATGAAATTGAGGGCATTATTAATTTTTTAAATGAATGGCCACATTCATGGGCATTGCCTTATACATGTTTTGGTAATTTTTTTAGTTTTAGATTTTATGTGCAACTCTCTTTGTTTACTGTATTATGTCACTCATGTAGGGTGATGTTAGATTTGATTATTTTCATGTATTATACTATTTTATTTAATAATTTATTTATATTTAAATGTTCAAATCATTAGGGTATTATTTATTAATAAAATTGAGTGGGGGTCATTATTAGCCTTAGGACCTAGAGGCATATTCATATTTTTAGGAGGAATAAAAGTAGTAAAATGTTGTTATAATTTGATTATTAATGAGTAATTTTAATTTTAACTTGATAAAAATCATGCACTTCATCTACATTTTATTTTGTCCATTATCATATTGACTAGGAAAATTGAGGGCATTTAACATCAAGGTAGTGCTGACACTGGAAGAATAAAGTGTATTTGAAGTGTTAGGTATGTGTTATTCATTTATAAACACCTCATATCCTTTAATTTTATTATAAAATATCTCAAAATTATATTATAATTCAATTTAATCTATTTATCCATGTTTGGTAGTACCATGAACTCTAAACTAATTGGGAAAAGTTAGTTCACATATATTAATTCTAGGAAACTAGAATGTGTAATTTATAAGGTATGTGTAATTTATTCCAAAAATTTCACCAATAGAATTAAAAACTATCTATACACTAAGAAACTAATTATTCAACTTTGTTTTAGATTAAGGTAAAAGCAGGTTTTGAAGGGACCCCAAAACCCAGATACAAGGAAAGAAAGATGAAGCATTTACGACCACATGCAAAACCTAAAACCTACTATAGAGAAGTAGAAAAAATAGGTTTTATATGGACCTAAAACCACCTGAAAGACCACAAGTCAAAACCCAGGTTTTACAAAGACTTGGCTACACCATAGTCAAAAGATTACAAAAAACTAGGAAACATGACCAGATAACACAACCAACTAGAAGAACCAAACTATTCTTCCAGTTCCAAAGTCATTTTCACTACTTCCTTACATTTCACAATAGTATCCTAAATGGTAGTTGCCACCGACATGGCTCCCTCTTGAATAGCTTTCTTTCTTGAGCTCTGTCTCATCCTTTTGCTAGGTCCCTCCAAGGATTTGATCTCCTCATTAGCTCTTTTTCCAATATTAACAGCTGTAGCACATATGTTGGATGTAACTTCCTCCATTTTCATTCTACTCTCTTTGATTAGTTCCCTTAGGTTGTTCTCATAGTCTTTGAGCTTGATGGGGATGTCTCTCATCTATTTTTCCATGTTATTGATTTTGTTCCAAACTGCCTTCTGGTTGTCTTCCATAATTTCCACTTTCCTTTTGAGATCTATTATCTCCTTAAACATCCATGAATCGAGTTGGAGGATAGCCTCTGCTTTGCAATTAATCCATCTCGTAGGTGTGTGCCTTCCATCATTCTACCTTTTATCACTCCACTCTTCTGTCTTCTTATTAGGACTATTCTGGCCTTCTTCAAAGTGATCCTCTCTGCCCCTTTGATTCTGTTCCTTCATTTTATCTTGAACTTCCAGGTCCATTTCTTGGTTGTTGGCCTGTACTGTGTTTTCCCTTTCATTTATTGAAACAGGGTCCTCGACAGGGTCATCCAGGACTTTATCATCCTCAGACACTTGCTGGTTTTCCTCAGAGTCATCTTCACTACTTTCAGACTCCACCCCTATGTTGACTCCTTCTTTCTCATTCTTCTCTTGAACTTCTTCTTCCTCATTGGAACTTGTATTCCTACTTTGTTCCTCCCTCTTCCTCTAAGCTTTCCTCCCTAGACTTATCAGTTCTCTCCCACTTTGTGTCCTCGTCAACATTATGATTCTTGATACTAGGGGGCTTGATTTTGATTTTATCTTTCCCTTTAACAATTTCACTCTTGTTACTCTATGATTCCTTGTTTTTCCCTAGGAAAGGGTTCTTAACCATGGCCTTGTTCTTACAGTAGCCTTCGATTATCAGAATTAATCCTTCATGCAGAATAGGATGCGTTTCTTTCTTCCTGTGAATTATTCAACTTTGTTACCATACATTGAATATCATTAGACTAATCTTTAGTCAAATTTTTTGGCAATATTTATGCATTATTCACTACTCAGACCAAATATAGTCTCTGATTTTTTTATGTTTTAATTGGAAAATTATTAATTAATCCCATATGCTTATTTTTTAAAATATATGTTAAAGTAAATTGATTTTTAATTAGTCTATGATTCAATATTGGAACATTCTGTATAACATTAGGTATGGTGGTGAGAGTGCGCCCTTAAGGACAAAGTTTACTATCCATGTTTGTAGCTTTAAAATAATCTAATTGCATGTCATTTATTCCCACTTCTCTTATTATGAGTATATTTTTCATAGGATCAAGTGTATTCATATAAATTTCAAGTTATGATGATACAAAAGGTATGTATATCAGTTTGACCTAACCATATATTCTATGTAATCTATTAATTAAAGTCTTGATTTACTTATTTGGTTGTTTTTTCACACTAGAACATATTTGATATAAAATTTTGGGATTAATGACTACATCAAACTATCATATAAAGGTACTCTAAAATATATCCCAAATTTTAATGGATTTTTCTACTAAATTAAGGAAGTAATCATAGGTAACATCCTAGTGTGAAATAGAATATTATACATGCAACATCCACATGTTCTATTTTTATTATTATTAAATAAGACTTGAAAGATGTGATATGTTATTCTACATTTACCCCCATCAAGTGTTTATCTAGGAAGATAACTCTCAGGGTTTCTAGGTAGTTCATGTACATCTCTTAGGATATTATTTATAGTACCCCTAATTAGTTTGCATCCATAGGTGTGAATCAAGGAAAATTTGGTATAAAATATTAGTTATTGAATTGGGCCAAGTTATAGACATTCTCATTAAACCCCCTTAATATCTAGTTTTTTTTTTACCTCTAATGGTTAGAGAAATAATAGATCATACTCAGATTTATATCTTGTGAGGTGAGATGGAAAATATAGATTATTTTAATAACCTTTAGTTCTAATGATAAAAATACAAATTTATAGTTAAAAAATCAACTAAAACCTAAAATACTTTTCTTTTCATAAATACATCATGGCTCTAATCTATATATATATCTTTTTTATAGTGCAAGTTTGTTACATGGGCTCCAAAAGATGATGGATATACACCCTCTAATTTTAGGATCATGGGAATTTGACCTAAGGAAAAAGTTTGAGGTTGTGGTCATAAAATGATCCTTTGGTGAATATAATTATATGAATGAAAACTAAATAATTTAAATGGATTGGGTTCTACCATTTAACACACACATGTTTAAACAACACCCAATACAAAAAATGGATATTCATAATGATGCTAATTTTATATATAAATATCAAAAGAGAGGTAAGGATGGAGTACAAAATATAATTAGATTTCCCCTACTTATTATTTGCTAAATAAAACACCAAGTATGATTTAATATGAGATAAATTAGTATTTATCAACCATAATTATCTATTGAATTCAGATAAATATAAAAACATAGTCTAAGGATTTGATAACACTATGAGTTAATTTCAAAGGTATAACTTGGAAAGATAATTTATTGTATAAGATAAAATAGTTAATCCGTCTACATAAGTTGAGTAGCAATTAATTATCCACAAAATTATTATAATAACACAATATAACTCTACCCAACTCATAATAAAACTTAAATATCAAAGTATAGAAAACCTAAAGCTTATAAAACATAAGTAAATAATCTCATTGAAAATTTTGAAACATGAACTCATATAAAATCCAAATTGTGATCTCTTAAAGCTTTTAAATTAAATAAAATTTACATGTCTTCCATTCTAATTTAAAAAGTTTCAATGCAAATAATTTGAAATAAGAAGAATGGGTGTAGACATATATTCCAAGTAATTTCATGTTCTAAAATGATATTAAAAATAAAATAAAAATCTAGAACTAAATCACTATTGGTAAATTACCATACCATTTAGAGACAATTTATGTATAAGTTCTACTCCCTAGTCCCACATAGTTATCACTTTTTAGAAATCTATGTTTCAACATATAATGAGGTTCAAATAGAAACTTCAATTAACCATTTTATTCCACTTGAAATACATCACAAAATTTTTATATTGATAATCCATTCATGATATATCAATAATTAGATTCCCATATTGAAGTTTAATCATAGTAATCACTTGTGTATGATTATTTTTTTGATCATCATTTAAAACATTTAAATTTCAAATTTTTTATAGAAAAAAAGGATAAGGGATTATTTAAATAGAAGACTTATAAAATTCTAGGTCATTAAATTAGAATAAATGTGGTTTTTGTGTTGCAATGGAATCAACAATTTGATTGTCCTCCCTATGAATCAAAGTGATATTGAAGGCATTAGAAAAATTTATAAAATCCTAAAATTTATATGTTTACCCTTTGAGGTATGATATATTGCATTGGAATTTAATATTAACCTAATTGATTAAAATTTTTGAGTCACCAAACATTTTCAAATATTTTTTTATGATTTAAGGAAAATTGTAAATCCAAAATCATGGATTCATATTCAACATATTAGTAAGGGTATTGTAGGTGGTAAGTAGTGAGGTACTTATTTCCCTCGGGATCCATAATAAAAATTCCTAGATTTATCCTTTCTTATAATGATCTCCATAAAAATATAATGTCCATAGACCATTAGTGAATGTTTACATATTTTTTAGTTTTAGTAGTTGTCTTAGTGCTCAACATGTAAACTCCTATGTTGATACATATGGTGTTCAAATTTTATTTTATTATGTTATATTCCTTGATCATAATATCATTTTAGGCTCTCTTCACTTATAATTTTTGTTTGACATGACTCTCCAAGGAAACCACATGTGATAGATGTCAATGGTCACATACCCATTTAAGGTTTTGGACCAATCTTTGCTAAGAAACATACCATAAGCCTATGGAATTCCAACCACATAAATTTCAATTATATATTTAAATTTTAGTTTATATGTGATCTACATATGAAGATTCATAAAATATCCAACCACTTTAAAATCTGATTTATCTAAATACACCACTATCTTATCATATTTTGATGGGAGTCAATCCTATAGTTTACAAAATTCAATACACAACATTAGCAAAACCTCTTAAGTCTACCAAGATTTTTTTGTAATTTTACCGAAATTCATCATGGTGAAATAAATGTATGGAATTATTACCTTTTTAAATGAATGGTCACATTCATGGACATTGCCTTCTATTTGTTTTGGGTGGTTTTCTTAGTTTTAGATTTTGTGCCCAACTCTCTTTGTTTAGTTTATTATGTCATCTCATGTAGGGTGATGTTATAATTGATAATTTTCATGTATTATACCATTTTATGTACTAATTTATTTATATTTACATGTTCAAATCATTAGGGCATTATTTATTACTAAAATTAAGTGCCAGGGGGGGCATTATTAGCCTTAGGACTATAGGCACATCCCTATTGTTACAAGGTATAAAATTAGTAAAAGGTTATTATAATTTGATTATTAAAGAGTAATTTTATTTTTATCTTAACAAAAATCATGCACTTCATCTATATTTTATTTTATACATTATTATATTGACTGGTAGAATTGAGGGCATCGAACATCAAGGTAATGTTGACACTAGAATCAATTTTATTTGAAGTGTTAATTATGTCTTAGTCATTTAGAACCAACTCATATCCTTATATTTACTTATAAAATATCTCAAAATCATTTTATAATTTAATTAAATCTAATCATCCATGTTGGTTAGCACCATGAGCTCTAAACTAATTGGGAAAAGTTAGTTCATATATATTAATTATAGGAAACCATTATTAAGGGATGGTTATGTGATATTAGGTCTATTTAATGGATTAGTAAATATAATTTATGTGTAATTTATCTAAAAAAATTCTCCAACATAACTAAAAACTCTTTATATAGACTAAGGAAATCATTACTCAACTTTTTCTACCATACATTGAATACCATTCGACTAATTTTTAGTCAAATTTTTGGGAAAATTTTGTGCATTATTCACTACTAGGACCAAAGATAGGATTTCATTTTTTATGTTTCAATTGGATAATTATTGAGGAAGCCCAATTTATTATTTTTGGAAAATTTTGTTAAAGGAAATTGATTTTTAATTAGTATGGGGTTCAATATTAGAACATTTTGTATAACATTAGGTATGGTGGTGAGAGTGTACCCTTGAGGCAAAGTTTACTATCCATGTTTATAGCTTAAAAATAAGCTAATTTCATGTCATTTATTCCCACTTCCCTTATTATGAATATATTATTCATAGGATTAAGTATATTCTTATGAATTTCAAGTGATGAAAATATAAAAGGTATATACATCAATTTGACCTAAACATATATTCCATGTAATCTATTGTTGAAAGTTTTGATTTGCTTATTTGGCTCTTTTTCACACTAGAACATAGTTGATACAAAATGTTTGATTAATGACTACATCAAACTATGATAAAAATGTACTCTAAAATATATCCCAAATTTTAATGGGTTTTTCTACTAAATTAAAGAACTAATCATAGGAAATAACCTTTAGTGTGCAATGGAATATTATACATGAAACATCCACATGTTCTATGTTTTGTATTATTAAATAATACTTGAAAGAAGTGATATATTATTATAAATTTCCCCCCATCAAGTGTGTATCTAGGGAGATAACTCTTAGGGTTTATAGGTAATTAATGGACATCTCTTAGGATGTTATTTACAGTACCCCTAACTAGTTAGCATCTATAGGTGTGAATAGAAGAAAAATTTGTATAAAATATTCATTGGTGAATTGGGTCAAGTTATATACATTATCATTAAACCCCCATAGGCTATATATATTTTTTGTACCTATAAAGGTTAGAGAAATAATACATCATAGTCATGTATATTTTGTGAGGTGCGATGGAAAATCTAGATTATTTTAATAACCTTTAGTGTTAATGACCATAATCCAAATTTGTAGGTAAAAAAATAATCAAAACCTAAAATAATTTTCTTATGTTGAATAATTCATTGACCCCATTTTTTCTATATTTTTAGAATTACAAGTTTGTTACATGGGTTCCAAAGGATAATGTATATACACCCTCTCATTTTAGGATCATGGGAATTTGACCTAAGGCACAAGTTTTAAGTTATGGTTATAAAATGATCTTTTGGTGAATATAATTATATGAATGTGACCTAAATAATTTAAATGGAGTGGTTTATACCATTTAACACACATATGGTTAAACAAAACCCACTAAAAAAATGGATATTCACAATGATGCTAATCTACTATATAATGATTTGAATATAAAAAGAGAGGGAAGGATAGAGTATAAAATAGAACTATATTTCTACCTACTTATTATTCACTAAAAAAAACACCATGTATGATTTATTATGAGATAAATTGATATTTATCAACCATAATTATCACTTGAATTCAAATAAATATAACAACATAGTCTAAGGATTTGGTAACACTATTAGTTAATTTCAAAGGCATAACTTGGAAAGATAATTTATTATATAAGATAAAAAAGTTAACCCATATACATAGACTGAGTAACAATAAATATTCCATAAAATTGTTATAATAGCATAAGATAATTCTAACCAACTCATAAATCCAACTTAAACATCAAATTAGTAAAAACTTAAAGCTTAGAAAACATAAAGAAATAATATAATTGACAATTTTGAAACACAAACTCATATAGAATCAAAATCATGATCTCTTAAAGCTTGTAAATAAAAAACAAATTTACAAATTATGTGTCTTCCATTCTAATTAAAAAGGTTTTAATGTAAATAATTTATAATAAAAATAATGGGTGTGGCCACATATTCCAAGTATTGCATGTTCTAAACTAACAATCTAGAACTAAATCACTACTATTAAATTATGAAACTATTTTTAGATAATTCATATATAATTTCTACTCCCCAGTCCATAAACTTGTCACTTTTTATAACTATGTGTTTCAATATATAATGAGGTTCAAATTGAAACTTCAATTCACCATTTTATTTCCCTTAGAATGCATCACACAAAGGCTATAGTCATCATCCATTCATGATATATCAATAATTTGATTCCAAAATTGAATCACAATCATAGTAATTAATTGTGTATGATTAAATATAAGACCCTCAATATAATCTCTAACAACAATTTATTTCTCAACTTTCTTCATCACATGTATCACACAATCCAATACTTGTTGACTATGCTTTATATTATTTGCAGACATTTATCCTTTGAATGAGACTAAAAATTACTTGACATCCCAATTAACTCATTATCAAATATCATTACTACTCTCCTATAGCTATGGAATTATTTCATTTGAAAATAAAGTGATAATATATCCCATTAACATGTTCCATTGTGAAACTATGTTAGTAAGATGGTGTGACAATTTACCATGCCCTATCATGGTTTGTGAAATATAATTTTAACATAAATTAACATTGAGCATATGCATGATAGATAAGTTAGGGATAAAAACATGATTCAAAACAAATTTAATATCCATTTATAAAATTTATAACAAGTAATTTTTTAAGTTTTGTTGTAATTTGTCACTCTTCAACTTAGATTTGTATACCTTCTTAAATGATCAAAAAGAAAATGTTGGGAAACTTTAACATCCTTCACAATATTTTATAGCACGTTAAAATTTTTCTAAGTCTCCAAGTGTTTCACCTTTTTATTAATACCATGACCAACCTTTTTATTCATTATATTGGTGGAATGTCCAATAGACTTAGAGTCTTTCTCATAATCATATTCATTACTAGAATACATAATGTATTTCATAATATATTTACCAGGCATATTCCTCTTTATGGTGAGTGAAAATAATCTTCCTTTATCTCACAAAATGAAAGAGATCAATATTTGTATATTTTCCTAATAGTAATCATATTCAAATCCCCAATGGGTTTATAAAAGAAATTCATAACCTTTACTTATTCATATGTAATCATACTAACTCATTAAGCTTTAATCAACTACATATATTGTATCTAGTACACCTAATATTTTCCATCTTAAATTTAAGGGATAAAATTTAATTTCATAGGTGGTGTGGATAATCCATGTGTTTTCAATTTGATTTGAGTAGCCACAATGGAACTAGGAATAACATATGATGGATTGGATGAAATTATGGTGTAAATGGATGTGAAAATAAATGGTAAAGTTACCATAGTAGACTCCAATAGATATTAAATGGAAATAACCAACCTTTTAGGATTAGTTTCAACTATACTTGTGACCAAAGTGAAATCATGGGAATCAAAGACAATAAGAGAAAAGAGGATAATTAACAATTTTTTTTTTCATGTTTGATGGTGTCAATTTAAAAGTGGATGGGATAAATAAATATTAGAACACACATTATAAAATAATTTTTTTAATTGTTAAAATAGGTTTTTGGGGTCCTTTACCTCTTTCATTCATGAATTCAAAAATTTTAACATCAAAATTCATACAATAGCTAAAAAGATGGAAAATAAGGACATATGAAGAATAAGAATCCATATAATAAAATTAAAATAATATTAATTATACCTAAAAATTTATAGTAAACGTGTATTCCAAATTTTGAAATAATTATTGAAGTAGGCTAGTACCAAATATTTGGAGGGAAGTCTTCACCAAAATGAAGAAAAGCAATAAGACAAATTTTTAGACCCTAAAGTGAGAACCTTAGTTATGATAAAGCTAAAGCAAGTATAAATTGGGACTATTAAAAACTTAAATATATATAAAAGATACATAAGTAAGTTTCATAAAAATATATTTAGTGAAGATTAAACTTCATTTCAAGAAACATTGAATCTCAATAAATTTGTCCAAAAGATAATAATAATAATAATAATAATAATAATAATAATAATAATAATAATAATAATAATAATAATAATAATAATAATAATAATAATAATAATAATAATAATAATAATAATAATAATAATAATAATAATCATTCTATCCATATAGCCCAAAATTTATGCCAAAAATAAACACCGAAATATACCTTATCTTCGACATCCACTAAAAGGAATAATTTTGTATCATATCAATATAATATGATATGGTTTAACATGAATATAATATTATTACAACTAGAATTATCAATTGAATTACTCACAATGGAAAAATTAAATGTAGGAGTAACAAACCCACAATACTTTTTGTAGCGACCAAAGATTTAGGAGTGGAATACATAGTATCTAATAAAAAAATAGTCAGGAACATACCATATATTTGGATATTTGATGAAAAATTTGGTAATTATCCAATCACGAATCCTATAAGACTCACTACCCTTTAATTTTTAGTAATACATTCTACACTAATACCCTCAGGAACTTTAATTACTTGACTCAAAACAAACTCAACACCCTAAACATTTGTATTTTATATAAGTAATGGTACTTATTATGAAACTTTAATAGGATCACTAGGAACACATGTAACATTTGTTGTAAATGAAAAATTTGAGGTACTAATAAACATTAACATATTCATACCAATAAAAGTATGGGACACAAATGGAGGAATAGTAGATATCATAGTTTTAGGGGTAAAGAGTGACCTTATTACCTGAGGTGTTGAAGCTTATGGATTTAACATTTATGGTTTGATTTGGAGCAATATTTTTAATAATTATTTCATAAAGATTTGGTCAATCCCTTGAATTTATTCCCTTTATTAACAAATTTGTTGTCATAATTAGGTCTTTATTTATGCATGTGTGATTGTGGTCTATATATATTAACTACCTCACACTTCATGATAACTTCTAAATCATTTTTTGGGTTGAGATAATAAAAAATCAAGGTAACCTTATTATGGATAATAAAAATTAACCTTCCCATGTAAAATTTCTAAATGCATGGATACACTTTTATAAGGATATTGATTCCTATCCACATCCTTTTCAAATTTATAAAACATCAAAATATGTATTGGAAGTTTTTTTTATTGAATTGCATGTCTTATACTATTAATTCCCAAGTTACAAGGGTGTAGGAGGCCATGATATTTGATTATTTCTTTTTTGAAGGCCTAAAATTCCATGAACATATTTATAGATCATTTCTTGTGGAATAAGTTTATCAATCACAATGTAAGGGATTTAATAAGGTGGCACCATAACTCTTTTAATCCTATAAATAATGTATGTGTCATAACACCAATAAATTATAATATTTTTTATGTATTATCTCATTTATAAATATTGTTTATAAAGATATATGTAATCACAAATCTCTTGCATACAATCATGATATCTTTTTTTTTTTTTTTAATTTGATGGATTCCTAACTTCATGAGCATTAAAAAATATTATATGTACTCATCATCTACTTCAGTAGTGTCTTAACCATCAAAAAGATATTTGGCTTAATCAATTTCATAGACTAATGTGTTATATTTATTTAGATGAATGGGTGTGGAGAGAGGATAATAAATATAAATTAATGTGGGGGACCTAAATAATAAGATGTATTTCCTTGATCCATTACATAATCTCTATGCAAGTTATGTGAACTTTGATGAAACTTGGTTACCACTTTATGAAACTTTTCACTCACTTTGTCCATTTAGATTTCAAGAAATGCTATCTGCATTTATTTCACTCTCTAATATTTGACAAGAAATATTGATAATATGGGTCACTAACAAATTATATTGATTTATATTTTCAGCACACTTAAATTTAGTTCTCAAACCATATTCAAAAAGCCACTATGTGCCACATTTTAATTAACCCCTAAATACTTTTTTCACAATGAATTAATGATAATAAGTGTTAAACATGCATATTAATTATTAATAAAAATTTGAATAATTATACATTTATATACCTATGAATTCATGGCCTTAGTCACATTTAATAATTAACAACATCCATGTGTCTCAATCAATCGGTCTCAAGGTTATGGGGGTGACATAATTGTAATTTTTTTTTCATATCATCTCTTGTGGACTTGGTGGATGAATTGAATATTTATTTTTCCATTATATATGATCAAGTCCAAAAATTTCCATATTTAAATGTGTCACTTCCATGTGGTGAAATCTTATGCAGTTTGTTATAAAAAAAATCCAAATCTTCCATCCCTTTTGCCTTTATTACTTCCACTTAGTGTGATGCACCTGGTAGTCCCTAATTATATCAAAATCATAGGTGATATATGGTCTATTATATTTAAAATTAAACTATTAAAATTCTATAGATATGTTTAAAATTTTATGTATATTTTATATTTCTTTGCATCCACCCATTTTTCCTACAAATACATCAAAATAATATGATAATATCTCAGTTCAACCAATAATGAACACATAACATTTTAATAAACTTGTTATATTAAAAAAAAATGAATCCTAATTAGAATATAACAATATGATCACACAATCATGGATCCGTTAAAAGAAAAACCTTAGTCTTTAAGTGAAAATAACACTCACTTGGGAAAAATAATGTACGAGTCATTATTTAAACTATGATTGGGTCCAAATGATACAAATATAAAAGTGACATAAAATGAAATGTGAAACTTGAATTTAGGTATGTGTATATGACTAGAATTTAGTTTTACAAGGGTAAAGATGAGATTATTTTATGGCTATGTGATTTAATCAAAACCCAAACTAGGTTACAATGTGAATTCAGTTTTCAATGCATGGTGAACATCATCATAAAACTAGTTTTAAAGAGATAAGTTTTAATTTATCATCTTATGTCATTTAAATTGATTCTATCCATCTTAACCTTTAAATTTTTAAATAAAATATGGATCTTGAAAATGGAACAAATATATTAATTTAGTTCAGATAAGGGAGTCTTAATTTATTTTGATGAAATGTTTGCAGGGGGTGAAGGTGGGGTATTGGTCACAACACAATGTTATATTTATTTAGATATATGAAAAATAAATAATTAGTTCAAGAATTCATAGTTGTAAAAATAAATTTATCAATGATATTTGAATGGTTTGATTGATACTTGATCTTATAGAGGTTTCCCTCCCATGCTAAATAATATGATTATGTCTCAAATTGTTTCTAATGTTGTTCCTCTTATTTATTATAGTCAAATTACTATGTATTTAGCTTTGTAAAATAATTTTAATGATTATTTTATTTATACTCAATTTTTAAACCATATAAATTGATTTTTCAACCTTTCTCATTTTTTCATGGTGTTTCACAAGTTTCTAACATTTGTATTCCTATGTATCTTGCTAATTATTTGATTCCAACCCTTGAAGTAAAGATCTATAAAATCATATATAAACTTTGTGAAAATATAATTAGTTTTTTCCAAAGGGTCTCAAAAATCATATCATACATTAAATTCACATGAAATATTGCTTGATCATTTGACTTATTAGATACTTTCTTATAATTTGAATACTCATTTTTAGCTCCTAATTTTGAATTATTTAAGTGTAATGCTGATACTTATAATTATTTCAAGCATTTCTCTACTTTATGTTTTTAATTCACACTCAATGATAATTTTTTGATGAAAATCTCTCCTAGGAGGCTAAAGGACAATGTTAGTTATTATTGTAGTATTTTTCCTTATGGATATATACACACTTTCAACTCTTTAGCTAATAATTATTTATCTCAATTTTCCATCAACATTTACCATGAATGTCACATTTTGATATATTTTCCAACTTAAAAAGGACCTATTGAGAATGTTATTGATTATGTTCTTAGATTATAAAACATGTTTATAAATATGTCATGCCAATTACCTGGTAGTGAATTAAAAGTATATTCTCTAAGGGTTTACTATAACCCATTAAATAGAAAAGGGTCTTCAACTCTTAATAATCATTTAAAAAACTATGTTAAATTTTTAAAAAAAGATGAAATATTGATTTTAGATGTTTCATGATATCGAAATTACATGATACATAATGAATTAATCCTAGATCGAATAAGATAGAACACACCTACACTTCCAATTGTGTATACACTTGTTAAGTAGGATCATGACCAATATGGTGATCCACTAGACCTGATTAAGGGATCACTTGTATCATTTTTCATAATACATCATGATAGGAAGGGTTCCAAAGCCTACAGTCTAACATAATCACACAATAACCCTGAAAGACCCCTATGATTTGATATTCACTTATGTTAATAAACAAGAAAGTAAAATAAACTAATAATAAGAAAATTAAACTAATCTATTGCACACCAAAGCTTGTGCCAAAAAGTGGGGGTTAAAATAAAACAAATAATTAATAACTAAACTAAACATGCATATGAGACATATAATCATGTCAATGTATATGGAATCCTAAAACATGGAAGAGAAGAATACATACTACATTATCTATCTACTCTTACAAAAGAGAAATAAAGTTAGGAATACTTACCTTTAAAGATAAACATGTCAAGTTTCAACCTCTCCCTTGGCCAAGGTGCTTCATAAGAGATTGTTATGGATTATAAGGATAACCAAGATAAATCAGCTCTAGGCTACATGACCTATCTAATCATCCAAAATACTTTTCCACAAGATAAGATCAAAGCTCCAAAGAAAGTATTGAACCCAAAAAATTTATTCCTCAAGTAGAATGGTCAATAAGTAGATGTTCATTCATACTTCTTTACTTGACTTTTCTATTCTTCTAAATGGTGGGAAATGACCTTATATATAGTAGTAGTATATTGCCTAAAAACCATTCAGACATGTCAATTGTACTAGGTCAATAAATTTGACCTAGTAAATTATTGAGCTAATGCCTAAAGTCTGTGCTAGGTCAATTATGATGTAAACAAGTCAAACTAGCTAAATTGTCCCTAAAACACACTAGGTCGACGAGGTTGACCTAGTGTACTGAATAGGTAAAAAAGGTAATAAAGTAAAAAATGGAGGAATGTAGTATGGTAATGACCAAAATGGATAGGAAAGAGAAGAACAAGCATAGGTTTTATGGTTTTGGGGAGCTAGTGTGTAGATAGCAAGTGGCAAAAGGAACAATAATCTTATAAAGCATTGATGGTCTATGCACCCTTTCTTGATGTACCCCTTAAGGCATGCATTTAAAGAGATAAAGACTCGATAGGTTATTACAAGATATGAAGTGTCAGTAATCAATAAAAGTTTGAAAATATTATGTGTACACATATGCCCTAGCTAAATCTCATCATGTGTCACATACATATAACACGTGATGATGCTTCAAAGATATAACATGATAACACATAATGTTGATGTTAAGTATGGTCTAGTATGAATAAAACAAGATAAATGAAAGGACTAAATTGAAAAATTCATACCCTTAACTTACGTTAGTGTTGTAGATAAAGAATAAGACTATAATAAAGTGAAGGCATGTAATGTAAAGCACACTTGGTGAACCTATAAAAGTTAATGCAAAAAATATCCAAAAATAAAAAAAGTTGGAAGATAGGCATATGATAGTGGAAAAGAATCACTACATAATCATGAATCCAATGCATTTTATGGTTTTCAAAATGGATGAGTAAAAATAAAGATATGAACAAAACAAGGAATCTGAAGAAAAATAATTAAGAATTTTGAATTTTTGAAAAAGTGGTTTTAAATAGGAAAAAGAGAAATCATTTTGATATTTTGATTTGTAAGAAAGGATAAAAATATCTCTAGAGATAAAACAAGATAGTATGTTGAGGGAATTACATGATAGGCAAGAGAGAACCCTAAGAGTGAGATCAAGTGCACTTTAGGTATGCAACCAAGAATCTCAAACCAATTTTTGATATTTGCATTGATTTAAGTGAATTTTCAATAAATTTTGTTTTTTAGCATTTAAAAATATCAAAAATGAAAAAAAATAGGTTCTAAGGGTAGTAGATAGGAAGATGGGAAATGGGTTTGAAGGAAATAGGGAAAAAGTAAGAAAAAGACAAATTTTTAACAAAATACACTAGGTTGGCACACTAAACCTACTAGGTCGACCAAGTTGACCTAGTAGGTTGAATCAAGGTGAAAATCCATATGGTTAACCCACTAGGTGTAAGTCGACCTAGTGTATTCTACCAGTTGAAACTAAGTGAAAAGGAGTCCAATTAGTTTGTAAGGGCCAAAATGGAACCTGAACACTAGGGAGAAGAAGATAAGAGGAAAATAAGAAATTTAGGATAAAATAAGACAAAAAATAGCAAAATTTTAGTCAAATTAGGTTGACTAAGGAGATAAAATAAGCATACAAAAAGTTTAAAGAGGGATAAAAAGGCTTGAAATGACCAAAAAGGGGCAAGGGGGACTAAAATAGGATAACAATGAATAGAGTATGATTGGTTTTTATTAAATATAGAATGTATGAAGAATGTATTGTGATTATACATGGAATGGAGGAACTAATACATCCTTTGTTATTTATTGATTACAAAGACAACCATGGTTTTAGAGATTTCTAGAATGAGTCCTAGTTTTTAGATTTGTTAAAAGGGTTGACAGATGGAGATGGAGCTAGACTGGTAGCCATAGGTCTAGGAGGTATAATAGATATGTGTAGGATCCCCCTAAGTGTAGATGTGTTGGTCATGTTCCTTGGTTTTTTGGAATTATTGACCAATACTTTCATATGGGAGGTGGATGGGGATGCGATAGAGGTGGCTATCACACTAGAGGATGTCCATGCCATCTTCAAATTGCCCATAGTAAGAGCACCAATGACTGTATGGATACCAGACAACATACAAGAGATGGGATTATTAGCCATGTAGGCTATAGGATCATAGATGATATTATTGGGGTGGAGAGTGAGTATGGATGATTTTTATATATCATAGATTCTAAATCTCTAAAAGATGATGATAGGCCTTATGACATAGTGAGTGTTTTATCACAAGTCAGATGGTAATGCACCATTATACATATAACCTTGAGCAAGATGATGTTGGAGGAGGGAGTGGTATATGATATAAGCTCTATCATCTATCTCTAGCTTATTAATTATATATTTGAGATATAGGTCAGAGGACATAAGACCATGGGATTGATCATGCTACTAATAACATAGATATATGAGAAATTCCCTTTATATTTTCTAACTAGGTTTCCCCATGTGGTCGATAATAGGTCACCTCAGGTGAGGATATGGAGGGATGACTAGGTAGCATGGGCCATGCCCCATGTGATAGTGTTATAAATGGTGAGATGCATTGTAATAGTGTGGTGACCATATGAGCAACTAATGTCTACCTGGGAGAGTTAGCACATAGTTAGACCAGTGCTAGAGAGGAGAGAGGTGATAAGGAACTATACATGGTGAAGAAATACATATATGGTGACATAGGTGCTATGGAATATGGATCTACCTCATCTAATGAAATTGATACTCATGCCTAAGTAGTAGTCTCAACATGTGAGAGATCCATGAGGAAAAAGGGGACTCAGACCACTGATAGTGAGATTGACATTGAGGCCATGTTAGGAGTGACCATTGACTGGTTGAGTATGATGAAGGGAAAATCAAAAGGAGATGGAGGTAGTATTAAAGATACTAGATGTACTACCACAATCTCCATAGAGAGATGAGTTATGGCCACTAAGGACCCAAAAACTAAAGTAGGAGGAGAGAGTAGAGACCATCGTCATCCTTCCCAATTTAGTAGAGGATCTAGAAGAGAGGATAGAAAGACCAATTAGATGGAGATTGAGATAGATGCAAGCCATGATAGCTAGGTTTGAGCTAAGGAGGTGATTGATAGAGGAGGCACTAGGAGGATGCACAAATGGGGAGACTATGCTTAGTGATTGCATAGATGGTAAGACCATAGGGGCTAAGACACAACTAGATAAGAAAAGTATGATTAATTTATTTCTTAATTTGTTATTTGGTAGATAGATATATATTATGAGATATGATAGTGATCTAATATCCATTTGGTTTGATGTTGATGAGACCATAAAATGGCTCATTTTATCCATGTGATAACATCCCTTTTTCTTGAATAAGAATTAGATCTAAGTGTAATCTCTAAACTTATGATTTATTTAGAATGAAATATAGAACTAATACTTGGTTATTTATTTATAAATCGTTGTCTTCTTGATTGTTTATTCTTTTTACTAAATCTTTGGAAAAAGTTGTTAATATGTGTATATGCAGCCCACAATAAGCCATATTATACATGAGCATGAGGTACCAACCAAGTATCAGCTTCAAGGTGAGCTACAAGCACTCTGTACATAGCTAAAAACTCACTTAGATTTACTATGGACTCACTCAATTCATATCTATAGACTCAGCCAATAGCTCTATATCCATATAGTTCATTGATTAAAGACTAGTTCAAAGCATCAAATGCCAAGGGACTCCATTATAGTCATCAACTATTTGAATAATGAAACTTGGATAAAATCTATAGACTCTACAAGTTTCCTATTTATGTACTCTATAGGATTGGAATCTATACACTCTGTAGGTTGAGACATATATGAACTATGCATATCTATAGATTGTCCATATCTATGGACTATGTGCTCATCTATGGATTATTTTCTTAAGATCTTCAAGTTTATAATTTTCATATAAATTTATATTTGTGTAATTTCATTTCATAAATAATTCTCTTCATATGTCATGAAGATTGAGCTTATGTTGTAAATAGATAATAACATCTCTACATATTTTGTGAAAGATTGAGATAAGCTAGAATATCTAAGTTGTTATGTTTCTCTCCATATTTGGTGGAGATCATTTAAGTTTTTTATTATTAAATAAGGATTTGGCTATAATAGTTATATTATAAATGAAACCTCCCACACCATTGTAATTAATCTTTATCAATAATACATTTTGAAGCTTTGTGACATAAATCTAGTGTTCTAATTAAAATCCTCTTTTGAGGATTGAACTGGCCACTCATTCCAAAGAAGATGGATAAATGTATTTCTATTTATTTATGTATTATGTAATTATTATTTTGAATTTTTATTATTTATTTTTCATGTAAACATTTATTTTCTATAAATTTTGTTGTGAACCTGCAAGTGTTTTATATGTTTATAATTTATTTTCAATTCAAAAATTTACTTTCCTTTCTTTTCAATTCAGGAATTTACTTTCCTGTAAGTTTGATTTACTTTCTATAAGTGTTATTTTCAATTATATTAATTGTGGTGTGCCTTTCAATTCTTTCAAGTGTGCTTTCAATTCCTGCAAGTGAGGAGTGTGGTAAAAGGGACCAGTTACTTGAAATATTTTTTCTCCTATTATAGATAGCCTTTGGACACCATCCCTAGATTGACATTATTAAATGATGAATTGATGACTCATTAGATGTTGTAGGCATACCTAAGGATGAGGAGGACATATGGGGGTCCCTAGTTAGGGGATCACTCCATGATGTCCTAGATGAGACTCTACAACCATACAACGCCATGACATTGGAGTATTTGAGTATACCATCTACCCCAACTCAAACAAGCTGGTTTAGACTAGTGGTAGAGGCCACAATGTAGATATGGATATAGAGAAAGAGGACACAACCACTAGCAAATATCGGTTTAGGGGATAGGCAGGCTTGGTATGCTCAAGATGATGAGAGACTTTTGTATTGATATATAATGACACAGATGATGTAGGCATATACAATGATGTAGACCTAGTTGATGAAATCACATGTAGTAACCCAAACTGATTTGGTATAGGCACATGTGTAGATACCATGTCTACAAATATAAGTAGAGGGATTGAGCTCTTAGAATGCCTCATTATAGTATACCATTTGGAGGAGTTAAATTGAGGCCTTAGTAGGTAGCATGGCTAGGCCACAAGATAGATAGGATTGAGCTCAACCTTAGTTTTAAGGCTTTGTATATGATTGTATATGTATGTTGTAACAAACTTTTGAGATATATACATGATGTATCATTTTGGCATATCGGTGTTGGTTTTGTATGTTGTCTTTATAATGATTTTTTTCATTCATTATGGTTGAGGTTATGGATGTTTTGGATATATTTCTTTCTAACAAATATATTTATCTTTGTTGTATATGCTGTAGGAAATATATGTGATGTGGTTTATTTTCTATCATTATGGATAATAAATACATGGTTTTAATAAAATAAATAGGCAAAAAGACTTGGAAAAATATAATTAATCAAAAATGTACTACACACTAATTCAATATGGGAAATGTGTAATAACATTAAAAATGACTAAGTATAAAGAACCAATAGAATGGTAAACAAGATGGTAAAAGGGGGATTTGTTTTTAAACCAATGTGATATATTTTGGCACCAAATTAAAACAAGTAAAATTATACTAAATATCACATTAGGAAGTATGACAAACAAAGTAATAAAATGGAAGGGATGAAAAGGGCATAAATGGTAATAAAAACAATCAATTATACTATTTCATGATGGGAAGTATAAAAGAGAAACAAAATTTACAAAAAATAGGTCTTGAATTTATCATACTAATTCAAGCTAGGAAGTATGAGAAATTCAAGAAATGGTTATAATCTTACATGCACTTGAAAAAATAAGAAAATAAAAGACAAAAGAAAATTGAATTAAGCATAAAAAATATTAAATATAAATATGGTAAGTATGTCAAATGATGTGTAACCTTATAATCAATTGAATATTATCTCTTACTTAACACATATAATTTGGATGGTGACTTGTTTATTAGAAAAAAATTTGTTTGACTATTTTGTGAAAAGGGTCAGGTCTTATCCATGGTCTTACACTACAAATCACAAAAGAAATCCCAATGGCTACCCAAAAAACATTGGTAAGTATAAGGATTAGGATTGATAAAACAAGGATGTGGGTAATAGGATGGAAAAGGTAGTAATTTGTGAGGAATGTCAGGTCCTATTGTAGTCTTACAAAGCAACTGACAAATTAAATCCCATGGGGAGTTATCAAAAATTTAAAAACTATTTCCCAAGAATAAATATGAGCAAAGGGAACGTAAAAATCAAATAATTATGCATCTTATGAGAAGACCTTAGGAGGCAAGAGGCATGCTAAGGACATGAGAAGATAGTATGTGACTAGTGGTTGTCTATGTATAAAATAAACATTTTCCCTTATAGACACAAATATTTATAGGTATATAAGTGTGATAATAAGATCAAATCATAGAGGTATATTGGTAAAAATAAAATTAAAATATACCTACCTCCCCACGATGTGTTCCCCACTCTTTAGGACCCCTTATAGGGCCATTGATCTACTGCAAAGATTGGGTACTAGCATGAGAAAGTAGGTATCACTAAGATATATATTTTTTTATTCTCCTCTTCTAATTTATTGGCTTAATACACCCCAAATGATCTCATCTCTATCATGAGGCCAATTGTGTATTTTGAGCTTTGACTAGAAGAAGGAGATGTGCTTTGAATCATGTCTTTTAGTGTGATTTGACTTTTGAGAATATGTTTGCCTTTTTAATATCATTACATTTTATTTAAATGATTTTGGTTTTAAATTTATTATAAAGGAAATTTAAGATTCTTCCTCCATACAGATTTTGAAAACAAAACATCAGAGAGATAGTGATACACATGAATGAGTTTTAGGCTAGGGTTAAAGGAAGATAAGTAACCCAAGACAAAAGACTAACTAGGACACTTAGGTTTGAAAGTGAATAATTATGTGGTCTAAAGTCTTAATCATGTATATTCTTATTTTGTGGAAAAGGAAGAAAGAAAAAGGAGATCCAAAGGAGGACCAGTGAAAGGAAATCATAATGAGAAAGATTGTTTGATAACTAATCACATGGTAAAAGGAGATAATAAACAAAAAGGGATAGGGTATATATGACCAAGTCACCATGACAACTATCTATGAAAAATAAAGATAAGATATAAAATGATCTTGAAGATACTAAGGAAGAGTTTTGAGAAAAAATCTTAAAGGAAAAGAAAGAAATGATAAAGAAAAAATAGAAATGATAAGGAAAAGACAAGTATATGCAAAATAAGAAGGGACAACATGATATAAGATAAGAAATAATTTGACATAATTTCAAATGATATAATAAAAAATAGATAAAAATAAGATGGAAGCACATGTCCAATCCAAATGTAAATGAGAATCACCATGCATGTGCTCATAACTACTAGTAAATTTGTCCACATGCATTATCCAAGACATCAAATAAATCTCTATGAAGCTAGATACAAAATGATGTTAATGTCTCATAAATCTTTGTTGAATACTATGCAAATACTAATTTTATAATCTCCTCAATTAAAAAAGTAGGAATACTCATTGGATCATTATGAGGAGAGGAATTGGGTGAAGGATGGTTAGCAGAATGTGTGGGAATGAGATTTATGAGAAATACTATAATCACTAGTGTAGAACAATCCATGGGTGAAGGAGGGTCCATGGGTGGAGGAGGAACCACAGGTGGAGGCATGAAAGGTGGTTAATGGATCATATGAGGTGTAGTTGTGGGAGAAGGAGGAGCCTTATTACAAGAATGACCTATGGGAGGAATGGTAGAAGGTCCAAAAATATCTATAAGATGATCCTTAAGATGTTGTTGAAGGATACGACAATTATCAATGTGATGTGTGTCACATTGGTGCCATTGATAATACCTCTCACCATACTTAGGTATATGTTTAGGAAGAATATTTTTAAGAGGTATGGTAGTGTCTATTAATGGGGAATAAGGACATAAGGTATCAATATATTTCTATCACTATGATAATGTGTAGAACAATGATTATTTGTCCCATGGAAACAACATATATGCTTGTGAGTATTCTTAGGAGAAACACTCATAGAAGAAGGTTTAATAGGTGTGGATGAAGAATGAGAGGGATCATCAGCCCATTTGTGGGTAAAAGATCCATATTTATCAAAGGAAGCAAGTAATCACCAAGAGAAGGTGGTGGGGGAGAAGGAATGGAAGTAGGTTAAATATAAATGGAAGAAGTAAAAGTAGGCTCATCAATAGTGGAAGAAGAAATAATAACTAGTTCTGACATATATTCTAATATAAGAGGAGAAAAATCAACATAAGGTCTAAAAAGGGTTTCACTAACCTTAGGAGTGAAGCAATGATGGGATTCAAGGAACCTATAAAAATGGTAAGGTCCAGTCATAGCATAATCTATGAGCATAGTACTATGGGGATCCTAAAAAATTAGAGATGTTGGTGCCATCTCTACTCTTTATGGTTTATAGATATAAATTTTGATCCAAAACCTATAAAATAGGTTGAATTGGTCAACCAAGAAATACAAAAATATATTGAAAAAGTGCTAAAAATGCACTAGGTCGACTTGGTTGACCTAGTTGGTTGGACTGGAAGTCTAGAAGTGTATTAGGTCAAGTTGGTTGACCTATTAGGATGATTTGAAAGTTTGGAAACTAAAAATTGTATTGGGTTGAGTTGATCTATCAGGATATACAAAAACTAATACAAAGTGATTTCTAATACACTAGGTCAATTGGGTTGACCTATTATGTTGAACTAGTATTTTAAAAAGTGCTAAGAACTAGTACTGTGTTTAGATACTCAATCCAATTGCCTATTCCTATGCACAAATAAAAATAAAATTGGGTAGATAGAATAAAACCAATATGTCAAAATATATGATATAAATGATGAAAAAATAATTAAATAAATGAAATAAAAGTGAACAAATCCAGTAAGGATTGGATTCACATTGAGTTCACTAGAATGTATCTAATAAAAATTGCATGATGCATAATGAATTAATCCTAGATCAGATAAGATAGAGCACACCTACACTTTCAATTTGGTATACACTTGTTAAGTGGGAGAATGACCAATATGGGGATTTTCTAGACCTAATTAAGGGATCAATTGTATAATTTGTCACATCACATCATGTTAAGAAGGGTTCCAAATCCTATAATCTAACACAATCACATAATAACCCTAAAATATCCCTATGATTTTATATTCACTTATGCTAATAAACAAGAAAGTAAATTATTATAATAACAAGAAAAGTAAACTAATCTAGTGTATACCAAAGCTTATGGTACAAAGTGGGGGTTAGAATAAAACAAATAAATAAAAACTAAACTAAACATACATAGGATACATATACTCACATCAATGTAAAAAAAATATTACTACATAAAAGAGAATAATACCTACTACATTATCGATCTACTCTTACAAAGTAGAAATAAAGTTAGGAATACTTGCCTTTGAAAATGAACTTGTCAAGTCTCAACCTCTCCTTTGGCTAAGGTGCTTCATAAGAGATTGTTGTGTCTTAAAAGGATAACAAAGATAAATTAGATCTAAGCTAAATCACCTACCTAAGCAGTCAAAATACTTCTCCGCAAGACAATATTGGTATTCCAAAGAAAGTATTGAACCCTAATGTTTTATTCTTCAAGTAGAATGGTCAAAGAGCAGATATTCATTTAGACTTCTTTGCTTGATTCTTCTATTATTCAAAATAGTGGGAAATGAACTTGTATATATACTATTATCTTTTCTAAAAACTATTCTAATATGTTGGTTGTACTAGGTCAATTGATTTGACCTAGTAAATTCTCAGACTAATGTTTAAAGTATGTGTTAGGTCAGTCAGGATGCAAACAAGTCAAAACATCTAAAGTGTTCCTAGAATACATTAGGTCAACTAGGTTGACCTAGTGTAATAAATAGGTAGAAGGGTAATAAGGAAATAAATGAAGGAATAAATCATGATAATGACTGGAATGGATAGGAAAGAGAAGAACAAGCCTAGGGTTCATGGTTTTAGGGAGCTAGTGTGTAGATAACATATGGCAAAAGGATCAACAATCTTATAAAGCATCGATGGTCTACCCACCCCTTTTCTAGTGTACCCCTTAAGGCATGCACTTAGAGAGATTAAGACTTGATTGGTTCTTGTAAGATATTAAGTGTCAGTAATCAATAAAAGTTTGAAAATATTATGTGTATACAGGTTCTAGCATAACCAAATATGTGACCAATGCCCTTACCTCTAGTGTAGATAAATATGAAAGTAACCCAAAGTTTAAGCTAAGATTAATGATAATAATTTCAAACCTAAAAATGAGGCCAAAAATGTAGTAAATGCAGTAGACCAACCATCATAAAATTTAATCATTTTTCAATAAATAGAGTGAATATAATTTAAATGCTCAACTAAGAGGCCTCAAAATGTGATTAAATAATTACTTTAATGTAATATGATATCTTTATCTTCTTAGAGATATTTGATTCATCAAGGTGATTACCTAATAATTAAAATGTTAATACATACTTTTAGATGGTTTTTGAGCTTTATGGATTAAATCATGTAATTCAATCAACCCAAATAAGTAACTACCTAGTTAAAGTGATAGATCCATTAGAATTCAATGCAAATAGATGAATAAACCATAAAAAAAACATTATAATCCTAAATCTAAGTGATCCACACCATGATCAAATTGATGAAAGAATATAAGAAGAGATTGAGATTGGATTGATATACCTTGGAATCAAATTTGTGACATTATGATGGCATGATAAAGAGATTGTTGATGAAGGATGCTAGGATTATTTTAGCATGAAGACTCTATGAGTTTTCAATATGGCCTTCCATGGAGGAATTGAATTGTTTAAATATAAATAAGAGGTAGATATAAAAGGTTAAGGTTTAAACTTGTTTGAGGGAGATCAATGAATGGGAATTATCCAAGGAATTTAAAATTCCTTAGAAGCCTCTAGATTTAGAGGATTCTAGAGAGGAGGGGTAAAAATAGAGAGGATTATAGAATAATTAAATTCTATAATCCTCTTAAGTATTAATTAGGCTTAGGGATGGGTTAGATGAGTGATTAGTTAGGTGTTAGGGACTATGGGTGTAGGAGAGTCTAGGCATAGGCTAGTAGGTGGGCCATTAGGAATTTAAAACTCCTAAATAAGAGGTAAGTGGGATTAGGACTAGATAATGGGGATTTAAGATTAGTAATTTATTGGTGGGGATGTATAAGGTTAGTATATGAAGAATAATGTAATGAGAATACTAGATAAATGGATAGGAAAGGGGAGATAAATTAGTGGTATAAATTAGAGTAAATGAGAAAAGCAAAATTAGTTTCAATTAATAGTAGTATTAATGACATTAATTTATGTGAACGAATTTAAATTCATACATTTTACCCATATTTGAAATGAAATTATGAGTAAATTGAAGTGGAAGGACTAATGGTATTTCAAATAAAAACCATGTCATGAATGAATGTTATTAGATGATGGTAGTGGATATGATTCCCCCTCGAGGGCACATGTAGGGAAGAATGAAATGGATGACCACTAGAAATAGATGGTGGGTGGGATGAGATGGATAGAAAATGGGATGGGGAATAATGTGAGATAGAAGATGAATATGATGATCAACCTAAGCAATGAGCTACAAATTTATGATTCCCTTAGCAAAGGATTATACACAAGGAGTAGATATGATGGGTGTCATGATTGTTGACACATCCTATGGGGAATCAACTATACCATAATACTGATATGATAAAAGGTCAAAATAGTTTGATGTATCCAAAATAAGGATGCATGCAAGGGAGAGATATAGGTTAGGATAAGATGATGATTTGATAAAATAAATTATGAGTGTAGCTCAAAGCTAAAGTTGATTGATATGATGAAGTAAATGATAAAGAAGAATTGATATGACCAAGTGATAAAAATAATACATTACAGCATCTTAATGATCCATAATGATGATACCCATAGTAAGGACACATGGAAGGGATTGATAATTAATTGACCAATCAATGATTGATGGAAGAAAAATATTGAAGTTATGACTTTATCAAGCCTAATCGATAGGTATGGGAGATTGAAGAAAAGATTAAGAAGATGATTCTAGGGATGGTGATTGATCAATATATTTATAGTGTGGCTCAAGGATAAAATTGATGTAATATGTGAAAATGATGAGATATATGATGGAGAAATAAATATAGTGGCCGATCTATCCTTGGGCACTGAAAAGTGGCCAAGTACTTCCTACATAGTCTAGAAAGACCTCATGTTGATGTTGTTATAACTTGAGGATAAATGACAATTAATGGAGGTATATGATGATGATGATGATGATGATGAGTGATTATAAGATGATGATGATGAGGATGATTAGACTTGTTAGTGATTGAAGTATATGATTTAGATAATGAGATGAAGATGATAAGTATAAAGGATGGGATGTTCATTAGATGGGTCAAGAGGGTTAAAATAGTGATGAGGATGGTGAGATTATTAGATAAATTATGAAGGTGTGGGTGATCAATCCATCATAACTATCATAAATCTCATCATAGTCTAATAAATCCATGCAATATAGCACTTGATAGTATTCCCCATGATATAAGTATGACCAAGACGTCATGATGCCAAGGTGCATGAGAAAATAGTGAACTCTACATCATTAAGGGCACCTAAAAGCATTAGTGAATTATTAACATACTCATTCATTTCCAAATAGACAAAAATAAATAAGATGCAAACAAAACATGAGATAAATGAGATATATACATGATATTTAAACAAGATAAACAAAACAAATGAGTAACACACATAAATATCTACATGCAGTGTCACAATGTCTTGTCTAATGATGGGATGAGTGATATGGGAGATAAGTGGGATTAGGATTTATTAAACATGGATTGTGCATATATTAGAAATGATGATGATGATGATGATGATGATGATGATGATGATGATGATGATGATGATGATGATGATGATGATGATGATGACGATGATGATGATGATGATTGAATAGTGATTTGGATAAAAGGTATTGACTTTAATGAGAGACTAGGATTAAGATGTGGATTAGGATATCGATGTGAAGATGACCAAGGATTAAAAAAATAAAAAACCTTTCAAGAGTCTAACCTATAAAAAGATTAAGAAATAATGGGATCAAATATCTTTCATTACTATCAAAATAGTGATTGGATGGGTGTTAAGTATGGAGAGGAATTGATAGAGAGGTAATGGGATCATATACCTTTCAACTAGCAAATATAGATTAGATGGGTGATAGATATGAAGAGGCAATGATAAATAAGTGATGGGTTCTAGACTAAATTCTTTAACAAGCTTATGTATGTTGATAATACCTTTGCCAAAAATGATGAGGATGAAGATATGGATGGGTGACCACTAGGAGTGGGTTCTAAGATGAAATGATGGATGAGATATTAGACATTATTTATGATGGGGATATGGACAATAGGATAAATGTTATGGATATTATATGTGGTTTAGGATGGTAAAGTGGATGGTATAATGTGATTGGGAATTTATCCTGGATGATGTTTTGGCTTTTTTAAATTTTATGATTTTTAGGGTTTTTGACATATTTTAATTTTTTTGGGATTGTTGGAATATGTAAGTACACTATACAAATGGGGTTAGTAGCAAAGGGAATACTAATCCTATAAACAATAACAAAGATGAATGGGATGACAAAATAATGAGGATGATGTGGAAAAGGGGATGAGGACCAAGGAAGAAGGGACTAGGGATTGCCAATGACCATTTCATGAAGGAACTAGATGTTTAGTTACCTAAGTGTCCATTAGAGGATATGCTAAGATGGTTTGAGAGCATTTCTCAAGACACCTTACACTTCCTTATGAAGGTCAGAAAGGAATGATAGATAGGATGGAGGACATGATGGAAGATGATGGATATGAAGAATGGATGAAGGGGATGGAAAAAGGAATGGATTGTGCCCCCAAGTGTTGAGGTATAATATAGACAATTGATTATTCTATCATGACACTAAAAATTGGTTTTCATCATGGTACTTGCCCAAGGTTATAAAAGACTAGTTTTCACCATTGGATGAATTATTATTATTATTATTATTATTATTATTATTATTATTATTATTATTATTATTATTATTATTATTATTATTATTATTTTGACTTTTTTGACTTTTTAGAATGGCATCTTGATTTATTGGATATGGGGATGAGATGTAAGAATGAATTCATTATGGTGATCTCTAGCCAATACCTATTCTATGATGGATGCTAGATGCTTGGATTTCCTAATGGCCTTTAGTGATTCTTGATGGAAATCCCTCCAGATATCTAGACCAGGTGTCTTCATCACCCATATAAGAGATAATGCTTCTTGGAAGGGTGATGTGAGGTATAGATTCAATAAGATCTTAATAGGGATATATGGGACTTGAATGGATGATAGGACTTGATGGGTATATGGGTTTGTGATAGGATGATGTGATGAGTGATGGAAGATTAGAACTAGTTATCACATACATCATTAGAGATGTTAGACATGCTTCATTTGATTGGTTCAAATTGACAAAATACTATAGGAGGTCTAAGATGCTTTGAATTTGTGATTCATCTTTGATCTGATCACTTGATGGATAATTAGTTATGATTTTGACATTATTTGTATTTCAACTACCCTTTGGTGCTTGATTTTGGGATTCACTAGGGGAGATTGATTTTTGACTTGATAAATGATGATTTTGATTTTGACATTCCTCTAGTGCCTAATATTGGGATTCACTAAGGTAAGACATATTTGGATTAGGTCGATGATTGAAATATTCTTGATTTTGATTATTAGGATGAAGGATGACTTGATTATGATTTATGAATTTTAGAATGTGGTCTTGGACCTTTGTACTTGTGGCATATATTATATTACTCAATGATATATGTTCTTATTCAAACTTATGGAGGGAGGTAAATAAGTGATCATTGATGGGGAGGAAAGGGTCCATGATGGATGGTGTCAATGAGTGGTAATAGGGTAGCATAGTCTTCATAGGGGTTCTTAAGAGACCCAATTTTTACATTGTATAAAATATCCTCAAGATCAATAAAAGGATCATGATGACTAGTTGGAGTATATGCATCTAAATGAAGATCAGATTAACTCTAACAATATTTGATAGATAAATCTTATAGTAATTCTATTATGAGTTCATCATCATAATTGGGATCCAAAGGTATGCCTAGTAATGGATTAGAGGTATCTAGATTAGAGGCAATCTAAATAAAATAGGAATTATCAACATCGATGAGGGATGATGTTTCTGATAAAGAATCTAATTTGGATATTAGCATTAAACATGATCCTAATGATGATAAGACTTGTGCTAGCTCTAATTTACAAGAGGCAATTTTGCTAATAGGATATTGATTTCCATAATTGACCTCTCAACATGGGGTGTTGTATGTGATGGTTAAGAGGGTTCATGAGAGATGGGAGGACTAGGCTCATGGGGAATAAACTCAATTGTGATGGAGGATTTATCAAATATGGGGGATCATAGAAGATAGGTGTGGAGTTAGATTGGAAAGGAAAGGGCTTGATCATGATTGGGAAGGGAATCTTGGCATTCCTCTCTTTGTTTTCAGCCATGGATTGAGACTCATCTATTTCATTCTCAATTATTATGTCACCATGGTTAATGGGGTATTGGAGATAGTCTTGAAAAGGTCAACATTGATTAATGGTATTCCCCTAGGTTTGGTGATATATGTAGAATTTAATTATCTTTATACTAAGAGGGTTTAGGATTAATTGGATATAGATGTTAGATAGGTGGATAGACCATTATTTTGGTAGTGACTAGTTGTTTAAAAAGGGATTCTAAAGAGATAGGAAGGGGAGTATAAGAACATGCTTCTCCTTGTGACCTAAATATGGAATAATTGGACTTATGATCATATCATTGTTGATGTGTTTGGGTGGATGGACTATTAATGGCTAAGATTAGATTCCCTTTGCTATTATGGGAAGTGGAATTTGATGGTTTATGACCAGAAAATGGAGGATTGGTGTGGGATTCACATGAAGGGGCTTGAGTAGGAGGTACAATGAGTTGAATAGGGTCAACACCTTTGGGTAGTGGTATACCCATAATAATTAATTAAAATATGATATCAAACTTATGGGAAGATATGTATTAATCTATGAAGGTGGGGTCTAGCTCCATGGTGATGGTTGATAAGATATGGAGTATGGTTCCTTAAATAAGGTGGGTTTAATGACCAAGATAGTGATGATGATGATGATGATGATGATGATGATGATGATGATGATGATGATGATGATGTTGATGATGATGATGAGGTGGAATAAATGTGATTATGATGATATAAGACTAAGGTTAGACTATAGAAAAAGAGTTAAATAGGAACTAGTGTCTTATTAATTATGTCTAATTATCAATTTGGTAAAAGGATTAAGGATTTTATGGGTACCTAGATTTAAACTAGCAAGAGGATGATATGATGGGTAATAGTTATGAGTAGGCAAGGATGATATAGACTAGATTGATGATGGGTTTGCTAGATTAAAATTTAATGAAGTGATAATATGATAACAAAATATTGACTAAATATCTGCCCAATGGGATGAGTGATAGTGAATTAGGATGATAAGATGATGTGGATAAGAAGACTAGATCAAACTTTAAAACTAATTAGCCCATGATGGATATTGGATGTGATTATGTGATGAAGGTGATTAGGATAATACGATAAGGAAAATTATGATAATAGGTGATGCTAAAAGGATAAAATGGTAAGATGAATGAGGTATGGATGGTTTAGACCCATATGTGACCTAAAAAGTGAGCTAAGATAGGATAGGATGAGGTTAAATTAGATGGGTGATGATGAAAAGGTCAAGACAAGTGCTGGGGTATGGACTTAGGATAAGATGTGTATAAGATATGATGTAATTTAAGATATGTAGGTGATGGGAAGATAACCAATGATGGGTGGGATAGTATAGGATATGAATAAAAGGATGTATAAGAGAACAAAATGTATGTATAATAGGGTAAGAATGTACAAGACAAGATGTAGATAGTGGGTATGTGGATTAAGATGAGGGTGGATAATGGGATGATGATAAGGATGACCAGATGATAGAATTATTTGGAAAATATGTGCTAGCTAAATAAATGATTATGGATGTAAGACAATAGGTGGTTGAGATTAGGATATGTGGATGATGGGGGTTTGACCAATGGGTGGATATGACTAATCTAGGATGGGATAAAAACAAGGTGAGGGATGGGATAAGGATATAAGAATACAATATATGTAAGAGGATGACAACAAGGGTGAACATGATGATGGTCATGAGATGATAGTTTTGATGAGATAATAATATACACAAGATATATATATATATATATATATATATATATATATATATATATACACACACACACACACACACATATATATACATATATATATATATACATATATATATATATGTATATATATATGTGTGTGTGTGTGTGTGTGTATATGTATATATAAAATAATGGTAGGATGTATAAGGTGATTTGTGGAAAGGACATAACTAGGTTTATAGGTTTTGCGTGAAGGCTAACTTAGCTCACAAACAATACATGTTTAGAAAAACACACCCAAGCAATCAAGCCAAAACCTATGATTATTAAAATCAAGGGTGTGTAATCCAATTCTCATACCATCTAATGGTTTCATGGGTGAAGATGTAAGCTAGTGACCCATTACAAAATCAACTGAACCCTCTCAACCCTATTTGCACATGATGGCTACTTAGGAGTTGATACTGACTCTATCAATAAGGCATCTATTATGGTCTAAGGATCCTTTGATATTCTTGCACAAGGATATCTAGGTGCACCCCTATATACATGAAGGTACAGTGCAGACCAAGTTTGTATAGGGTGATGCTTGATTTCCCTACTTATTAGAGATTAATCACCCCTCACTCTATGAAACCCTTAATGGGAAAATCTATTTAGGTGTGTAATGAGATCTCTCCTAATATTTAGACTCCATTAGAACATAGAGTTTGGTTAGTGCATGTTTATAAAATACATGTCACCAACCCCCTAGAAAAATTAAAATGGAAGGGGTTTATAGGCTATTTTTTATCCCCCAGGAATCATTATAAAGATACAAGGGGGAGAACATACACCAATCATAGCCCTCAAGATATAAATAGGCAAACAAAATATTAATTGATTGGTTAAGATTAAGATGTGATGTATATTTACAAGAATATACAATCTAGATAATGACAATGATATATACAAGACAAATTGATTAAAATGATATATATAAGGAAAGATGATCAAAATGATTTTGAGGTGCCACGAGATAATCTTTAACAAGTGGCCTACAAGCACATGGTTAGTAGTTTTGATTTTGGAATTCAATATAAGGTTCTTAAATCACAAATATTAGTAGTTTTCAATAATTTTATACAAAACCACCACTCTCTATAAAACTGGAAATACATTGGGCAAAACTATAACCAGAATGCACATAGTTGTAACTAGGGGGTCAAAATCACCAAACATGACTTATGATTTTGAAAATGCTAATAAATCATGGTGGTAAACTGAAAAAACATTGTTATCAAGATAAAATCACAACTTAAATCAACAAAATAATTACTAGATATAGATTGATAGTTACAATTCTATTGTAAACCATAAAACCATGACTTAAGACCATGAAATTGCTATTACAAATAACAATATCGAGATATGCAATTTTTTAATAAAGGATAAAACTTTAAAATTATGATATGTGATCAAAATAGATGTTTATGAAAGTTAAAAATTATCTAAATTCCCAAAAGGTCTTATTTATAGGTGATATATCAAAATTTTCAACAATGGACACTTAGATTTTATTTTTCTTAATAACCAAAATGACAATATTTTGACCAATCCAAGTAGAAGATGCTTTTACATAGATATTTTATCCTAAATCTACCTAATAACATTTAAAATATTAAACAATTTACATAATAATAGTCAAAATTCCAAAATTATAAAATCATTATTATGAATTCAATATCACTACTCTATAAGGCAAACTCACAAGTCTAGAAATATCAAAAGTTGTGGTTTTGTCGATGCTAAAGGACTAGTGTAATTATTTTTTTCTTCAAATGATTCCTCTTTCCTTGGATTTTCCCTTCTTGATACTTTAAAACCATAACTCTCATCCTCAATATCACCTTTAAAAAATTGAACTCAGTAATAGGGAAGTTATAATTTTGTGGGTTGATGATGATGCTTAGGTTCCTTCTTAATGCTCCTTTTCAACTTGGTTTCCTACACATAAAGGGTTACAATTTTATGAAGAACACATAGAAATACAAAAATCAAGGGTATAGAGGTTAGATGAAATGATGATTAATTGATGAAATTAATGACCTGGATCTGACAGAATCATGCCTATTGATGAAAAAATCACTTGTTACAGGACAAAATAGTGAGTTTTAAAGTCATAGTTTTGTCAAAAGATGGAAACTTGTCAATAACAAATCACTAGAAATAAAATCACAAATTTGACCAATAAAATCATAAATAGCCATTAAAAAATACAAATCATGAATCATGATATTGTCAAAGGGATAAAAATTGTGTGGTCAGATAAATGGTTAGTGGTTAATCTGATGATTAAAGCAAAACCATCACTTACATGGGAAATATAACTAATGCACAAGATGAAACTAAAAATACTAGTGTAATATCATAAATTAGACCTATGCATATAAAAAATTCAAAATTTTGAGAGTTTTCTCCTACCAGTTGATCTTGCAAGCTACTAAAAGGATTTATTGTTAAAAAGAATAGTTACATTGGGAGCAAGTTCCAATCATGGTTGCCAAAATGTAGATGATTTTTAATCTCTATAGATTAAATAATGTAATTTAATTAACCCAAATAACCAACTATCTAGTTAAAGTGATATATCCATCAAAATTAAATGAAAATAGATGAATAAACCATTCAAAATAACATTATAATCCTAAAGATAAGTGTTCTACACCACGATCAAATAGATGAAACAAAATAAGAAGATATTGAGATTGGATTGATATACCTTGGACTCAGATTTATGACATTATGATGGCATGATAAAGAGATTGGTGATGAAGGATGCAAATATTTTTTAGAATGAAGACTATGAATTTCCAAGATGTACTTTCATGGAGGAAGTGAGTTGTTTAAATATAAAGAGGAGGGGAAGATCAATGGTTGAGGTTTAAACCTAGTTGATGGAGATCAATAGATGGGAATTATACAAGGAATTCAAAATTCCTTACAAGCCTCTATATTTAGAGGCTTATAGAGAGGAGGGGTAAGAATAGAGATGATTATATAATCCTTCAATTCTATAATTATCTTAAGGATTAGTTAATATTAGGGAAGGGTTAGATGAGTGATTAGGTAGGGATTAAGGACTAGGGGTGTAGGAGAGCCTAGGAATAGTCTAGTAGTTAGGCCATTAGGAATTTGAAATCCCAAAATAAGATGTAATTAGGATTTAGATGGGATAATGGGGATTTATGATAATTAATTGATTGGTGGGGATGGATAAGGCTAGTAGATGAATAATAATATAAGGGGAATATTAAATAAATGGCTAGGAAAGGGGGGATAAATTAGCGAGATAAATTAGAGTAAATGAGATAAGTAGAATTAGTGTTAATAATAACAGTATTAATGAGATTAATGTAGGTGAGTGAATTTAGATGCATAAAATAATAATATTATCATATACTCCTTGATCATTATATAAAAAATACATCAACTTGAAGCATAAGGTCTAAGGATTTATTGAAAATAACCAAGTCCAAATAGAGGCTCATAATAATATTTTGAATGGATCAATTTCTCAACCAAATCAACATTTTAAAATCTTTACAAACCCTCTTCCAAACCATGCTACTTAATAAAAAACTGAATATTATGTTAATAATTCACATCCAATTTATTGGGATTCATTAGTCTGGTAAATCAAATACATAAGGTTCCCCCTCCAGTTACATTTTACAAATATGAAATTATAAAATATTATTCTAACAATGGTCCATTATTCATTCAATATTTCATATATGCACATTAAAGTTTAACAAATTGGATTATGATTGATTATAGTTCAATTATTCACGTGTGCATAATGATATTTTTTTTCTAATATTTGATATAAACATACAGATATAGTTGATACAATTATAGTTTTTTATAGAATTCGATGGTACAAATAGGATACCACTCAAGGGAATTAACTTACCTTTCATTACTAGTAAAAATACCTTACTAATTTATTTTCACGAATGTAGTAATAATGTGGCATGTGACATATTTATTTAAAAACTTGGCTTAATCAAATGAAATCAATCAAATAAACACTACACTAGTATTTAATTTTTTTTCCAAGAAAATAAAATTATCACCATTCAAAGCACTACTAATGAGCCTCATGTGCAAGTTCAACTTGAGGTTTTAACCAAATAAATATAGAATAAGATAATCATATGGCCTCATAAACATGCACCTAAATTTCAGGTATCTATACATACACATACCAAAGTATTTTTATCATAGAATTGTTTGTCTATTAAAAATAAATCACCTACCAAATATCTAACTATTCTAACACATCACTCAAATAGTGGAAAATGCTACCTTAAAAAGGGATAATGCAACCTTTTTCAATAATAATGATTATAATGGAGATGATTATAATAATTATATGTGTTATAGTTCTAGTGATCATTATATGATGAAAATGATGATGATGATGATGATGATGATGATGATGCATTAGCATTCTAGGATTCATGGGTTACAAAACATCTATATCTTGATCACAAGGACATTTTGTATTTACTTATACATAGTATAACCATTTTTATGGTTTAATTGTTTATCCTCAATTGTAATAAATGTAGTCTTTCACTTCAATAATATATTTTTTCATAGTTTCTTTTCTTCAATTATTTTTTTATATTTGTTTGCTTTCCTATGCATTTTATTTATTCCTTGTTTCACCTATGGATTTTGTAATTATCATCCCTCTTATTTTCCATCCTTCATTATGATTTTCATCATTTTATTTTCACAACCTATAATTTATTATGATTTTTGAATTATTTTAATTTTAAAGTTACCTTATTCTTTCTATGATTTGATGTTTTGATTGTTTTGTTTCGTTTTATAGTCCTCATTTTAATTCATATATCATTATAATATCCTCTTTTTTTATGTTTGTATTTTTATTTTATTTTTTATGCATATATTTATTTTGATTATTATCTCACATACAAAAATCTTGTTTGAGCTTCCTAATGAGTACAAATGGTATATATTGAGGCATCCTACCCTAATAAGTGCATTGTTCTGATGTAAGTGGTAGGTTAGTATGAATAATTCCATTATTTTTTATTTTTTATTTATTACATTGGATTTATTTCCTACTTTATTTATTTTATTTTATTGATTCAATTCTTCTACACAATAAAAACAAAAAAATACCTTTTATTTTTCTATTGCATATTTACATAATTTAGTTTATTATGGTTATACATTTATTATGAACATTGTAACTATTGTATTATTTAGTTAGATGAAAAATATATAAGTTTATACATATGCTTAATGAATTGTAATCACCTTGAGGCATCATCATGATCACATAGGGGGCATCTCTATGGTTACCCTATGGGCATTATTATGATGTTCAATAGTTATTCACTTGATGTTTTAAATATATAAGTTATATTATTTATTACTCTATCTACTCTAATTTCTCTATACTCTCAATTTTGATATTTTTTATATTATCTTCTCTATATGATGTTTCTTTAATTTTTTGCTCTATGTAATATTGATTTGTTTATTTACTCTAAGTATGGTACAATTGATATCTATTTAGTGTGCTTACCTTGCTTACTATGTTTAATTTGTGTTAATATAATTAGTTCCATGATCTATATCATGTAATTTACTTCTTTATGTACTACCACCCATCTATTTCATCCTAATATTTTTGTCCATCATTAACTATATATTTTCCATTAGGGTAATGATATGTTTATTCCTTCACTAGCTATATATTTTCCACCTTGGGGCATAATATTGTTCATGACTTCACCACTTATACATTAGGGAATAATACTTGTGATCTTGTTTCTTACCCATTTACATTGTAGGGGAAAATCATTACTACATTTCTTATATGTTTTATATATTTACACTTTAGTGATAAATAATGTTTTTCTCTAATTAAAAAAAAATTGTAGTAAGTGATCTCTAATGATGATATGTTTATATGTTATACTAAAATGTGTTATAAATTCACTATAAAGATAATAATATATTATTATATCATATTTTACCCATATATATGTAATTCATTTATTTTTAAGTAAATGTTATTTAAGTACATCCCATAGCTCAAAATGGGACATATGATATACTTATTATATTTTCAACTAAAAGATGATAAAAACTAGGCACACTACAAACATTTTTTCCCATTCATAGTTAGAGGCAATCACAAAAAATGTTATAATTCCCTCACATGGTTGGAGGTGATCATTATAAGTTATTATATTGGATTATATAGTGACTTAATTCACCAAATATAAATCATATTTTATAGAGATAGAGACATAATTTGTATACCACCAAGTGTAATCATTCAAACTATTTTACTTTACTCTATGATTTTAATGATTTATTTATTATTTATCATATATTTATCTAATTTTTAAAATTTCATTTTTATTTTTATGAACTATAGATATTCACACCATAGATATTGGATCATTAATACTCTTATTAAGACCCTTGATGATCATTAAGATGCTTGTGCAAATTACATAAAGATAAGGTTTTTTGGGGTAGGTCACAAAAAATTGGACTTATGATAAGGTAGTCTCTCACCTTCTTTTCAATTTCAATTTATTATCATATCTAGTATGAAGAAACAATTTCAATTTAATGTGTAATGTATTCCTTATAAAAATCTATTTATTTACAAGATAATATCATGTTGATATTCTATATTGTTATAATATTATATAACTAAGTAAATTATATTATTATCCATGCCACTAAAAGTGATTTAGTAACTACATGGAAGATGCCTTATTTAGATAAATTTATTTACAAAATGACTTGGGAGAAAGATAAGTAAATACAAATGCATACATTTAAGTCCACAAAACCTCAATCCCTAATTGTAGGGAATGGGAAATAAAATATTTAAAAAAAGAGAAGAAGAGGAATCATGATCAAAAGAATAAGAAAGAATCAACCTCTGCCAAAAAAAAACTAAAAATTCCTATTTAAATGATAAAACTAAGAAATATAAGGTTAAGTGTTCCTATTTAAATAAAAATGGGCATTATTAACATAAGTTCATAAAGAAAAAAATTGATCACCTAACTGATATTCTAGAGAAAAACAACATAGGTGTTCTTGATTTTATCAAGAAGAATTTATCAACTCAAGATTATTCTAAGGCAAAATGAAAAGGTAAAGAGAAATAAAAGGGAAAGTATCTTATAGTATTTTTAACTCCAAACATATTAATGGGTTATTAAATTGGGTTCTTCACACCACATGGTATTTTCACAAGTTGAGTTTTCTTCTCTAGAGCCTTGTAGCATGTATTTTATCACTTTGGATGATGACACTTTAGTAAAATTTATAGGGAGAGGGTATGTTAAAATGGATGGATGAATATTAAATAATATTCTAAGTGTTTCATCACTTTTAACTAATCTCAGATAAGTGGACCAAATCACTCATATTAGTAAGGGCATGAGGGTAGAGTTTTCACTAGATTTAGTCACAATTAGAGAGCTGTAAAATGATTTTAAAGTAGAAGTGGGTAGGGTAGATCACCAAGATATGTTATATACCTTAACACATTTTACACTTGATTATTCTTTGACTCCATTACTAAATCATTCAGATGAAGTTAACAAACATTGGCATGAGAAATTTATCCACCTTAAATACTGATACCTAAAACAATAGAGAAAGAATAATATGGTCATAGGCTTACCTCATGTCCATTTATCTAAGGGTCTTTGTGAGGGTTTCACCCTTGGGAACATCCCAAATATAAATTTCACAAAGTCAAATATTGGAGGGATTCAAAGGAATTAGAGTTAGTACACAGTGATGTATCTTATCATTTTCTCAGTCTATCATTCATAAGGGCTAAATATGTCCTTACCTTAATTGATGATTTGTTGAGATACACACGGGTTAACTTCCTTAGGTATAAATATAATCTTTTCTTAGGTTTTGCGTAATATCCCCTACCAATAGAGATATATGAAAGACACAAAACTATGATACCAAAGACCAAAGCTCTGATACCACTGTAATATCCCCTTCTAATAGGGAATATAAAAACAAAAGCTCCAAATTGCTTATCTAAATTTTTGCAAAATATCTTCAAATAGATGAATAAATCATAGTATAATTTCTTATTTATTTGCTCATAAGCTTACAATAGAGATCCTCTGCCAAGTATACAAAGAATATCAAAAGTTCAGCCTTATACCCTGAATATTCCGCAAACTGGGCTGAATTTGGCACGTCTCGGCCTGCTATGTAAAAAACACAGTCACCGACGTCGGTTATACCACCGTCATCGGTCGACCTGTAGTGGTCCCCTTGCCAACGTCGGTGATGAGTCGACCGATGTCGGTCTCTGTAAGTCTCTGTTCGCTGATGTTGGTACCTGAACTTTCTGTAGATGCGTATGAATTTTCACAGATCTGTACGGAAGTCGTACGGCCGCTGATATTGCTCAACCTATATGCTTGATCCTGATCTATAGAATTATGGGCTAATACAAAAGATCTATATCTGTATAATTCTAGAATCAAAAACCCAAATAATGAAAATACCTTTAAACCCTCGTGATAGCTTCTATGTGAAGTTATCTCTCAAACTTGTAAGTACATGTGATAGCTTCTGGATGAAGTTATCTCCCAATTTGGCAATAGATCGGTTGATCTTTCACAACCTCTGAATCGCTCACACTGAAGAGTTGACGTTCTTCAATGCAGTTTGGCAATAGATCAGCTGATCTTTCACAGCCTCTGAATCACGCACAATGAAGAGTTGACGTTCTCCACTGCAGATGGAATACTGGAACCCTTGGCTCAGTCTTCACAGAAGAATTTCTTAACAAGAATCAATATCAATAATCATGAATACAAACTCTCTCCCATGAGAGATTCTTATACACCTCCAAAGGTGTGCTTGCTAAAATTAGACTCCCTTAAATTAGACTTCCTTAAATTAGAACTAGGGTCTTAAAATTAGACCAAGTCTTAATTTAGAATTTGCATCCTCAAATTAGACCAAATCATTAATAATTAATAATTAATTAATAATTAATTAATAATTATTAATTAATTAATAATTAATTAAAATGAGATCAAATAATTAATATTTGATTAAATCAATCAAATATTAATATCTCCCTTAATTCATGTTTGAAAGAGCCCAAACAAATTCCAACCCATCTCTATCAAGACCCTCTATCCATCCCATCAGCCTACGAGGGTCACATAATAGGCTAATCTTCAACTCTGGACATGTCAACTAAAAATGGGACATGACAATCTGCCCCTCCTAAAATTGCTTGCCCTCAAGCAATTGCTGAATGATAAACCAATCAATTTTCCCCCTGGATCCCAAATGTAGTCCTGATCTCCACCGCTGTCAATCAACATGAACTCTAGGCCCTGAATAATATCTGTATCTAGAATGTGAATGCTAGACATACTCGTATCATCATCATGTGACCCTCCTGTAACAGAAAGTTGAGTCCCTACCACACGTGCTAACTCTTGAACTGAACTCACCTCAAGACACAACTCGTCCCCATATATCTCCTGTGTTGGTGCCAATGGGCACTCGTCATCGCACTCTATCATGTCATGCAGTGTAGGCATCTCTATCTGATGAAAAAACATATGTTTGAAGCTGCTGCCCCGTATTGCCTTAAGAATATGTGTTTTCCCATCAACTTCAAAATGAACCTCCATGTCTTTGAGTTGAAGAGTAACTTCCTCAAATGAATGAAGCCACTTCATACCCAAAACTAATTCTATGTCCCCCATGTTCACTACATAATAATTAGCCTTGAACTCATAGTTGTTCAACTGCAATGGGAGGTCTCTAATCATGCGCTCACACCTTAGAGTGTGACCATCGGCTACCTTAACTCTAATTCCCTCAAAATCTTCGGTAGTGAGTCCACGCTTCTCCACAAATCTAACATCTATGAAATTATGTGTGGCTCCTGTATCAAGAAGGGTGGTAACCTTCTGCCCTGCCAAAACTCCACGGAGTCTAAATGACTCATCCGACTGAATGCTGGATAGGTGTGCCTCCTGTATATGAAGCTCTAAATCTGCCTCTGCCTTAGGCTCTGAAGCCTTTGCCTCCTCAAAACTATCATGCTGTTCGAAATCTTCCGATTCTGACTCCTCATAATATACCCACATCATACGATTCATCTTGCCCTTAGGCCTCAAAGGACAATCGTGATGGATATCATATGGACCTTTGCAGTAGAAGCAAAGCTTATTCCTACGTAAATCATTAAGCACCTCACGATCCAAAGGTGGTGCTGCTGGATTAGCCTTTGAATCATTTTTAACCCCAAATTTATCTATGTTAAAATCTGGTCTCTCTGTATCCCCGTTGGAGTGCTTATGGTCTCTAGATGAAGAAGTACCTCTAGAGTTAGATCTACTTGATGGGGCTGCCATCTCCATATTGCGCACCTTCTTCATAGCTTCTTGTAATGAAGGAGGATCAAAGCCTTTGATCCAACCTCTCAATGGTTCTGTCAAAACCTCCATGAAGAGTACTACTAGTCGCCTCTCTGAAATGTCAGGGACCATGACTGATAACTTTTGGAAGTCACCAATGTATGCCTCTAGACTCCCACTTTGACGTAACTGTGCCAACTCTTGAAAATAAGACTCTAGATCCCTCCTATCAAAACGCTCTACTAGCCTGTCCACGAACTCCTGATAAGAGGTGATTCGATCATGATGGAGTGTCACCATCCCATGGTGCCACCAATCGTGAGCTACTCCCTCGAGATGTAGTGTCGCATATCTGATAGCATCTTCCTCACCCATCAGTCACAATGTGAGAAATGTATCCAGCTTACTAACCCAGGCCTGTGCTATCACCTTACCACTACCGTCAAATGTTGCTAGTGTGAGCCTACTCGTAGCATGCTTCAGATCATTGTTCTGGGGTCTTGGTCTCCCATTCTGTCAACCTCGATAATGTTCTTTCCTTTGTGTGAGGAATCAGTCAAAAGTAATCATCTCCCTGATCATAGGTGGTAATGACTCCCACTCTTCAGTCGCTGCCCTAAGTGTGTCCATAAATGCCTCCTCATGCTCCTCACCTCCTATCACCTCCTCTATTTCCTGTCTCACAAAGATAGGCCTAGTAGGCCTATTCACTGTACGAGAAATAGTCCCATGGCCTCTCTGTGATCCTATAACACTTCTGACATCTTCACGGTGTGGGGAATGTCTCCTCGGAGAACCCAATCTTGGCAGTGCTGCTGCCAACTACTGTAATACCTGGTTATTCTGCCTTTGCCCTTCTCGTAGTTCTCTAAGAGTAAGTAAAACCTCTAGATAATCTTGATCTCTCGGATGGTGAGGAATATGGACCCTGCCAATATCATCACCCATGTCTTCCGGCGGTTGTTCTAGAACTTGAGTACCTTCAAGCAAAGCTCTACTGCGCGTGAAATACTCGTGTGGTCCCAACCCTTGTGGCTGCATAAGATCTGTCAAATCCTCAGGATGGCAGGATTTAGCTCTGATACCACTATAATATCCCCTACCAATAGAGATATATGAAAGACACAAAACTATGATACCAAAGACGAAAGCTCTGATACCACTGTAATATCCCCTTCTAATAGGGAATATAAAAACAAAAGCTCCAAATTGCTTATCTAAATTTTTGCAAAATATCTTCAAATAGATGAATAAATCACAGTATAATTTCTTATTTATTTGCTCATAAGCTTACAATAGAGATCCTCTATCAAGTATACAAAGAATATCGAAAGTTCGGCCTTATACCTTGAATATTTCGCAAACTGGGCTGAATCTGGCACGTCTCGGCCTGCTGTGTAAAAAACACAGTCGCCAACGTCGGTTATACCGCCATCGTCGGTCGACCTGTAGTGGTCCCCTTGCCGACGTCGGTGATGAGTCGACCGATGTCGGTCTCTGTAAGTCTCTGTTCGCCGATGTCGGTACCTAAACTTTCTGTAGATGCGTACGGATTTTCACAGATCTGTACGGAAGTCGTACGGCCACTAATATTGCTCAACCTATATGCTTGATCCTGATCTATAGAATTATGGGCTAATACAAAAGATCTATATCTGTATAATTTTGGAATCAAAAACCCAAATAATGAAAATACCTTTAAACCCTCGTGATAGCTTCTGTGTGAAGTTATCTCTCAAACTTGTAAGTACATGTGATAGCTTCTGGATGAAGTTATCTCCCAATTCGGCAATAGATCGGTTGATCTTTCACAACCTCTGAATCACTCACACTGAAGAGTTGACGTTCTTCAATGTAGTTTGGCAATAGATCAGCTGATCTTTCACAGCCTCTAAATCGTGCACAATGAAGAGTTGACGTTCTCCACTGTAGATGGAATACTGGAACCCTTGGCTCAGTCTTCACAGAAGAATTTCTTAACAAGAATCAATATCAATAATCATGAATACAAACTCTCTCCCATGAGAGATTCTTATACACCTCCAAAGGTGTGCTTGCTAAAATTAGACTCCCTTAAATTAGACTTCCTTAAATTAGAACTAGGGTCTTAAAATTAGACCAAGTCTTAATTTAGAATTTGCATCCTCAAATTAGACCAAATCATTAATAATTAATAATTAATTAATAATTATTAATTAATTAAAATGAGATCAAATAATTAATATTTGATTAAATCAATCAAATAATTAATATTTGATTAAATCAATCAAATATTAATATCTCCCTTGATTCATGTCCGAAAGAGCCCGAACGAATTCCAACCCATCTCTATCAAGACCCTCTATCCATCCCATCAGCCTACGAGGGTCGCATAATAGGCTAATCTTCAACTCTGGACATGTCAACTAAAAAGGGGACATGACATTTTGAGACTTCAAGGTTCTTATAGAAAAATAATCTAAGAAATGCATCAAGGTTCTTCAAATTGATTATGGGGGTGAGTATGTCAACAAAAGGTTTGATTAGTTTTGCATAATGAAGGGATTAATTTACAATATATATAGTTCCATATAGTCCTAAAACAATGTAGTTGTATAAGGTAAGAATATGTATTGAAAGATATGGATAACTACATGCTTCACTCTAAATCACTTGAAACATAGTATTAGGAAGAAACCATTAATTGTGACCACTAATTTTTGAATAGGGTTCATCACAAAGCTTTAAAAGGTATAAATACCTTTGAATCTTGGCACAACAAGAAACCCATAGTTGAGAAATTTAGTTTTTTAGATCTCTAGCTATGGCACACATACTAAATAAGAAATAGATGTTATGGAACCTTTGATTAAGCCTTTTATATTCATAGGTTATCCAAATTATGTCAAGAGGTACCACACTATTCATCTGATCACACATGAGATGTTCATCAAGAGAAGTGTTCAATTTTAGGAGAGTCACATGGAATCAATACTTGACACTTCTCCCACTTCATTGGACTCACTTAGATGTGAATCAAATGATTCAGATCAGCTTGGGCACATTCTAAGGGACAAGGACACTTATTATAATTTTTATAATGAGAATAGTGATGGGGATTCATCTCCCTCCACATCTAGATAAACTTTGGAATATGATATTTCTCTACTTGACTCATCTAATTTTAGTCCTCTTTAGGTTAGGAAAACACTACAGAGTGTAAGTAAATGGTTTATAGATCCTTTAGATGACATGCAAACATTTTTAGTTTTTTAGAGTGGGCCATATGCTTTCTATGCCTCTAATTCAGATCTTAATTTTTTTTGAGAGGCATCGTGTATTCCTAAATGGGATTATTCCATGCATGAGAATTATAACTCCTTTATTTTGAATCACACTTGGGATTTAACACTTATTATTAAGGTAATAAATATAGTTTGATTAATATGGATATATCAACCTAAGTATGCAATATTTGGGCTTGTTAACAATTTCAAATCATGTTTTGTCACTAGGGATTTCTCACAGGTGCTTGGAATTAACTACAAAGAGACATTTACACTAGTCACCAAAATGAACTCTGTCAAACTCACATGTGTTATTTTCATATCCAATCATTGGGATGATTATCACATGGATTAAAAGAGTGCCTTTCTTTATAGTGATCTTGAGGAGGAGATTTACATGGAGTAGCCTCAAATATTTATTGAGGATTATTAGCTTTCATGAAGACTCCATAATTTAATTTATGGCCTTAAACAAGACCTTTAAGTGTAGTACACTAAGATGGATTACTTTTTTATTACAAGAAGATTCACTAGATGATATTCAGATCTAAATGTCCATCTCTTATGACATGATGACTTGCTCTTGATTTTGGTTATTTATGTTGATGATATTTTGATCACTAGTAGATCCTCTTCATACATTAAAGTGGTGAAAAGGAATATTGAAGATAAATTTTCCATGACAAACTTGGGCTTGTTATACTACTTCTTTGAGGTTTAAATTTTGTAGTTCAACTTAGGGATTACTCTTACACAACCTATGTATACTTTTGATATACTTACTGAATTTCACATGGTTGATTGTAATCCAACTCTAAACCCATTTATATTTGTATTCAAGCTTGATTTAGAATGTAATTTACCTCTAGTCAATGATATCTTATATTAATAACTTATTAATAATCTTATCTACCTGACACATACTAAACTTGAGATATCATATGTAGTGGGCCTAGTCTCTTGATTCATGTAAGAACCCCATGATTGGAAATGGGAATAATCTAAGAGGATTTTAACTACATTCAAGGAACCCATAGATTTAGGGTTCACTAAAAACCTAAAACTAGCATCAACTTTATTGGTTATACTGACTCAGACTAGGTTATCAATATTTAGAATTGCAAGTCCACTTTAGGTTATAGTTTTTCCATAGTTTAGGTTTGATTAATTTTTCAAAAAATAATAATAATGTTATTTATTTATCATATACTAAGGTATATTATTAGGGGATACCAATGCAACAACCCCACTGGGTTTTACTAGAATAAGGTAATTTTTTTTTAATAATTAGACATATTCATCTAATGTATTTCATCACAAATAAATCAACAAGAGTGATATTTAAAAAATTCATTATTTTTATTTAACCTTATAAAGGTATATATCTAATCCATTTAGATAATGATCACCATAATGACAATAAAATACCAAGAACATACATAACTCTAAATGTACTAATAAGAATACATTAATTCATATAAGTAGTATTACAAATTCAACCATGGCTAATACAACATTAAATCCATTATTGTAATTATTCATATTAATAAAAGGTACGATTTAAAAAATAATAAATGTATAATAATAATATTACAATGATACAAATTTCCATGGGCCTTGAGTCTCAATGAACTTGTAGTATCTATTAGTAATCTCAAGTGTAGTCTCTAGTATAGTTTTGTTGCAGGGAGGTAGATCATCATCTAAGTTCTTGTCCACACCAACCATGAACCATAAATTTACCACATTCTCTCCCAATAAAGGAATGGTCTTCCCTTCATATATGGGTAGATAATGATAGTGTAGGAATCTAGAGTGACAAACTAGAACCCATGTGTTATAAAATAACTAATACACGATGTATATCATATACAAATTCATTCTAACATGATATTTTACAAAAAATTAAATTATATCAAACACATGAAATGATAATGCTAACTATAAACATTAATTTGTCCAAATTTTTCATATATTTATTGATCACTAGGATCAGTCAATTTCATACACACCACTCAATCAAATTACACCTCATCTACATATTAGTGGCACTAATTAAGTGAGTGGAATCCATAACACTACTTATTTAAGATCATTAATGTGATATTTGGTGTGTGTGTGTGTCTCTCTCTCTCTCTCTATATATATATATATATAAACCAACAAATTCATAAAAAATATTCCTTACTAACAAATGTAAATAATGATAAATATGGAAATATAAAATACATACATTTAGTCCATCAAATGTAATGAAATTAATCTTAAATCATATAATTTATTACATAATAATAAACACATTTTATAAACAGTCCTTAATAGAATTATATATATAAACCAACAAATTCATACAAAATATTCCCTACTAGAAAATGTAAATAATGATAAATATGGAAATATAAAATGCATACATTTAGTCCATAAAATGTAATGAAATGAATCTTAAATCATATAATTTATTACATAATAATAAACACATTTTATAAATAGTCCTTAATAGAATTATACCATCTGGGTAAGAAACATATCTAGACATGAAGTTACTAATTTATAACATATAACTCTAAATGTTATTTCATCCATCTAATAGCATTAATTTATAGCTTAATATTTACATACTCTAATTACATTAATAATCTCATTTTAATACAACATTAAAATGACTAGTATTCAATCCCAAACACATTATATTTATATGTTTCATCAAAATAGTCAAACACATCCATAACTAAGACAAGATAACTCAAATAAACCCATATATATTTGGTTCATACCATGAAATTTTTTATAAGAATTAACCATATATGATTATCTATATATGGTATAACTATATCTAGATTTGTACTATGTTAACAAATCACAATTTTATGCCATATATGTATATCCATATATTTTAATTACTCAAGCTAAATATTATAACTAAATAAAATAATAGACAAGTATATGGTATACTCTAAATATATTAAACCCCTATTCATTATCTATAAGTATTATGTATACTTATTTAATTAGGCTAAAATTTGGCAAAGTCTATATACATATATTCAATCCTAATATATAAACTCAACCAT
>JARHVA010002352.1:2557500-2562500 GCA_037957365.1 Torreya grandis
CCACTAGACCTTGCACTATGACACTTCTCTATAATGCAAATAAAGTTTGTGAGTGTTAATTATTCTAATTGGTTCTACTATGACTACCCTGGCATCTAAAACCTATAAAACATTCCCATCCAACACATGTGAGGATCATCAACATACTTTATAAGATAAGGCACATGGAAGAAATTATGTAAAAGAACTACATCTAGTAGCAATTTAAGCCTATACACTACAAGATTGACCACTTATATAACCTTGAAGGGTCCTTCATATCTAGTTGAAAGTTTTGATGACTTCCCAAATTTAATCGAGATTTTTTGAGGCTTAACCTATAGAAACATTTTATCACCTATATAAAATTGTCTTTTTGTTCTATTTAGATCAACATAACTTTTTTATTTATCATTGGCCTCAGCCAACCTCTACCTTATTATCTTAACTTTATCTTCCATTTTATTAAACATCTTAGGTCCAAATACTACCCTATCCTCTAACATATCCCAACTTATTGGTGTTCTACAGCTCCTTCTATATAATGCCTTAAATGGAGCTATCTTTAATGCTAATTGGTATGAGTTGTTGTAATCAAACTCAACCAATAGAAGGTAATCATCCCACTTATATTGATGATCCATGCACATTTTTATAAAACTTGGTTAATTTTCTCTCTAGATATCTATCCATTAGTTTTTGGGTGATAAGCAGTGTTGAAATTCAACTATGTACCCATAGCTAAATTCAAAGTCAACCAAAATATAAAATTTATATCTCAATCTAAAATGATCTTTTCTATAAATCCATACAATTGGTATACCTCTTTCATAAATCTCTTCATAGGCATAGGTGTTTCATCTATCAAGTTTCTGGGTATGAAGTGAGATACCATGATTAGTTTCTCAACTATAACAAATATCATGTCATGTTAGTTCTATGATAATGACAACCCTTGGACAAAGTCCATTATAATAACCTAATAATTCCATTATATTATGCCATGAGGATATAGTAATCCATCTAGATGCACATGTTTAGCTTTCAAATTTTGACACTCCAAACAATGAGACACAAAATTCACTTCATCCTTCTTGATTCCATTCTAGAAATAGAGAGGTCTTATATCATCCATGACTTTGCTTACACCTAGATGTCCTAAATATGGGGCATTGTGTAATTGTTTTAGCATTGTGATTCATATATTATCTCTAATAATAACATATCCTACTATTTTACCTCAAAATACTATCACTCTCTATCTTAAATACTTTATACCTAGGATTATGAGCATTGTATGGCAATGATTTCTTGATCTAATCATATATTTCATCTCATAGTGATAATTTCATTACATGATCACATAAAGTACTCCTAATAGTAGCCACACCTAATTTTACCTTCTACAACTTAAAGTATCAACAACTTTGTTCTCCTTTCCCTTGATATAGCTAATATCAAAATTATAATTAGATAAGAATTCTAACCAATGTCTCTAACATGCATTCAAGTTTGATTGGGTAGAGATGTACTTGAGTCTCAAGTTCTTAGTATTGAGATCAAATGTTTCTCATAATAGATAATTCCTCTAAACTTACAAGGCATGCACTATTATATAAAGTTATAAATCATGAAGGGTATAATTCACCTCATAAGGCTTTAGCTTTCTAGGCTCATGTGCTAAAATTAAACCATTATCCATAATAAATCATCCACTTCCATCCCTAGATGAATCTATGATCACTAAGAATCGACCATTAAGATAAATAAATATTAGCACTGGTGCCTAATTAATCCTCCATTTCAGCTCCTAAAAGGCTTTCTCACACTTGTCTAACCAGACCATACTCTGATTCTTCCACTGAAGAGAGGTACTTAAATTAGCTATCTTTGAGAAATTTTGAATAAATTTCCTATAATAGCCTACTAATCCTATGAAAATCCTTATCTCATGCACATTATTAAGTTTTTTCCATTCCATTATGGCTCTTATCTTACTCCATCCATTGAAATTCCATCTATAGAGATAATATTTCCTTGATATTACACTTCCTTTTGAAAAAATGCACACTTGGACAACTTCACATACAATTTGTATTTTCTTCAATGATACAAAAGTAGTTTTAGATGCTAAAGATGTTCTTATTCATCCTTATAATATATTAGGATGTCATCTATAAATACCAACACAAAATGGTCCAGATAATTCCTAAACACACTATTCATGAGATTCATAAATGTTGCTAAAGCATTTGTCAACCCAAAAGGTAACACTATGAACTCATAGTGTACATAATGAGTTTTGAATGATTTTTTTGGAATATCCACATCTTATATTCTTAGTTTATGATACCCTATTCTAATATCAATCTTAGAAAAGACTGTTTCCACTTGCATCTAATAAAAAAGATCATGAATGTGAGGTAGTAGATATCTATTCTTGATTATTTCCTCATTCAACATCCTATAATCAATACATAGGTGAAAAACACCATCCTTATTATTGATTAAGACTACTAGTGCACCCCATAATGACACACTTTGTCAAATTAACCTTTTTGATAACAATTCTTGAAGTTGAGCCTTCAACCCAACCAATTCAGTAGTTGTCATCCTATATGGTACCTTAGACTATAGTTTTGATCTAGGTATGATGTCAATCAAGAAATCAAACTCTTGTTTGGGTGGTAATCCAAGTAATTTCTCTTGAAACACATCCTCAAATTTCCTTACAAAAATATAATCCTCAAAGGATAGTTCCTTAGATTCATCCATTGCATTTATCTTAACAATAAATGTTGGGCATCCCTTCATCTAAACTTTTTTGAGTTGAATTGCATAAATTTTCCTAATATTAAACTCTCTTTTATCACCTTGAGGTTGTGTTTGATTTCTAAAATAATCTTGACACTCAACCTTATTCAAATAGAAATCAACATAAGCTTTATGCTTTGCAAGACAACTGACTCCTAGGATCACATCATATGACCCTAACAATACAACATAGAGATCCACTACTATAGTGAAGTTAGGAAACCTAATCTCAGATTCCATTATACACTTATCAACCTTGAACTTTGACTCATTCCCATACTATAATAACCATGCATTTTCCATAAATCTAGCTTTTCTAGATAACTTACTAAACATTCTAGGAGTAATAAAACATTTTTTATCCCCTATGTACACCAAAATAGAAACTAGATGATAAAAAAAATACCTAACAATTCAATGTTTGAATCTTAGAACTTAGCTTAAATATTATCAAATGATACATGAATCCACTATTTAAAATTTCCTTGCTAAGAAGCAATACCCTTATTCTTTGACTTATCATGAGTACACTATGGAGCGTAATGGTCACATCCAAAAATGAATCAACCTTCAGGTGGTCTTTTCAAGACAACTAATTTCCCTTGAAACCATTCCCAAGTTTCTTATTCCTCAAGCCACTATTAAATTTAACATTTTGGTTCTTGAACTGACTCTTAGAGTCTCCACTCCTTTGCTTCCAGTTCTTGTTTTTGAAAGTTGGTTTAAAATTTCCAAAACTTTTCTTGAACTCATCTTTGACTTGGGCAAGAAAGTTTAGCTTATGTTCATATTTGACTACCTTCTTAAAGAACTAATTCATGGTATATGTTCCATGTACATCCACCTCACAACTAATTTAGGGTTTTAATCCCATAATAATTTTTTTGATTCTAAACCTCTCATCTACCTAATACAAAGGTACATACTTTAGAAGCTTGGTGAATTTCTCCAATATTTATTCATAAAAATATCTCCTTGCTTAAGATTCTAAAAATTACTCAACTTCTGATCAAACTACAAATGTGGAACCCATAGTGACCTAAACAATTTCAAAAAAAATTACCAAGTGATGGTGGTAGAGTTGAGGTTCATATTGAGATTTTTGTTTTCAAACCAAGTACTCCTTCACCAACAACCTGATATGTTCCCTAGACTACTTTGGTGAATTCAAAGTAATTTCATATCTTGAAATATTTTTCCATCTTTTTTAACCACACTTAAGCTCCATCTCCCAATATAGTTCCATCAAACATGGGTGGATTCACCTATTTCATATCATGTACCATTTTTATAACTACTCAAGCTCTTTCATCTTATAACACTTCCTCATGCCTTTGTTATTGAGGATTTTCCTTCTCAAAATGATGATATTCAAGGTCTTCATAAAAATTCTCCTCAACATGCCCATGCACTTCATGATTTAGGGATATGATTTGTTCCCTAGTTTCTTTCATGGTTGTGAGGATCTAAGACAAATTCATAGCTTGCTCAACAATGAACTGATTTAGATTAGTTAAAAGATTATTATTTTAGGTAGCCTCACCTCTAGGTCTAGTGCACACCATTCTTCTTCTTACTTAATAGGAGAATATGTTTATTTCAACAAATGCATTAAGTCTTAGAGTTTAATCCTCAACTATAATACCAAAATGTAATAACACCACTAGGTTTTACTAAAATAGGGTTATTTTTTTTAAATTAATTACACAAATTCATCTATTTGATTTCATCATGAATAAATGAATAAGAGTGATATTTAACTAAATATATTATTTTTAATTAACCTTATAAATTTTTATAGCTATTCCATTTAGCTAATGATCATGATAATAACAAAAAAAATCAAGAACATGCATAACTCTGAATGTACAAATAAATATTGCATTAATTAAAAGAATTAGTATTACAAATTCAGCCATAGTTGATACAAAATTACATCTATTGTTGTAATTTCTCATATGAATAAAAGGTATACTTTAAAAAATAATAAATGTATAATAATAATACAATGATTAAAATCTCCACAGAGCATGAATCTCAATGAGCTCATAATATCCATTAGTAATATCAAGTGTATTCTCTAGTGTAGTACTATTGCATATAGGGATAGCATCATTAGAATGCTTTTCCACACTGACCATAGACCATCGATCCCTCACACTATCTCCCAACAAGGTAATGGCCCTCCATTCATGGATGGGTAGATA
>JARHVA010002352.1:2567500-2628473 GCA_037957365.1 Torreya grandis
GAGTTACTCTTCTATTCTTAGCTCTATTGACTACCTTTTATGGATGCATTACTATTTTATTCTAGGGGTCTATTAACTACCTTTTCTGGATTAATTACTCATCATTCTCCTATTTTTAATTCTCACATTTATGATCTTTATTAATGTATGTTTGGTTTTGGATCCAATCCTTTTGTACAATATTATCACATTGTGTATTTCATTTACTATCAATTTATGTTGTGCACTTTCTTGGCTCATGTGTTCACTCTACTCATGCATTCAAATTATCAAAATCTTGGATCAACCCTAATAAAATATGCCACTAATGTAGAGGATGTTTAAGAATTAGTCATCAAGGAGGATTAGTCACTTGATAGTTTAATGTAATTTGAATTTTTTTGAAAGGGGAACCTATGTCAATTACATAATATGCTTCTATAGATTCAAAGAAGTAATTTTATTAATCTAGATGGGGTACTCATACATAACACTCAAAATTATACTAACATTTTTATTATTAATAAATTTCAAGCATAGACATAAAAAATATGGGATTTAACTTATTATATGTATCCATGTTCATCTTATTAAAATTTAAGAAGCACCAAGGTTAAGAAAAAATAGGAACCAAGTAGTGATAGAGTAATTATACCATAACAAATAACACAATGCCCCAAAGAGGGTTTTAAAATTTTACATCAAAACCTTTTGATGTGGTTATTTTACAAATAAATTTTATGTGTTTACCCAAGGATATTAAGTAATTTCATAGTTCATATGTTTCCACTTGACCCATTTTACACCATAGCACTCTATATGGGGTGTGATTCAATGAAGGCTATTATAGGCAAAGGCATGTTGATATAATCATCATTACTAATTTCATTGTTATTAAATTTAATCATAGGTCATTTTAATTGTGAATTTATAAGTGTTAAAATAATTTCATCTATAATATGAACCTTTATAACATTATAATCATAATAATTTAAAGGAGGATGTCCATTGTAAGTCATATGTACTTTAGGATTACTATTGGTTTCTTATGTTACATATAATATGAACTCGTTAATAAACATATTAATATTTGAATTAATTTGTAAAAAAAATAATTATAATGTGTTTTATCATCATTAAACTCAATATATTTTATCTTAATTAGGTCTTAGATCTAATAACTAAAACCAAATCAACTATTATTTTAATGTCCTATGCATCTATGTGAATCAAAATATGCATTGATATTAATTTTAATAGGTTATGGATTTGTAGTTTTAATCTATAAAGGTGAATAAATGGATATGAGGTTGTATTGATATAATATTTTCAAGACATTATGAAGAGGTTCTGATAGTCATGTAAATTTTCTTCATTAAAGAGTAGAAAGGACAAACCTAATTTGAAATTTAATTTAATTTAAAATCCAAAATTAGAATATGTGATATCAATTTTTTCATACATTACTTTATTCATGAACATAATATTGACCTCACAGTGTTTGATAATATGCCACGTATCATCAAAATATAAAAAACTATTTGAAAAAAATAGACTCGTGGATGTCCATAGGTAAGATTTTATTGAAAATATCTTGTAATTCCATATTATCCATATGATTTTTAATTTTTTAAATCATTTTATTTTAGTGAAATACATAGTCATTAATGGGCTCATTAGATCATTTATTTAGCTATGTAATTTGAGCATATGCTATTTTCTCAATAACATTGATAGATAAAAAGTTAAGAATTGGTCAACCAAATGAAAAATATCACATATTAATCTAAGATTAAATTCATAAAAATATCTCAAGGCATAGTCTTTAAGGCTCCTATGAAAACACTTTGTTAGTAAAATATCATTAGTCACATGAAAGGATCTAAAATATTATTCTAGATCACCTTTACCATCAAATGATGTTGGCTTAGGTGTTATGAACACTATAGATAAAGTAAAATTATAAATATATTGGGGAAAAAGGGTTGTGTAATAATTATTGTGAGTTTTTTGTATGATGTAGTCTATTATAACTTTATTCCATTTGAGTAACCTTAGCTTGAAGATCTAAAAATAATTGTATAAATACCTAGTTACTAAGACTGATAGCCATATTAGATAGATTATAAATAAATTGTACCACATGAATTTCATGTTTAGAGTGAAAATATGAGGAAATATGTTGTATAGGGATATTCTTATATTTTTTTGGCGTAAATTGTGGTTTCCCCATAGTAGGCATACTAGGTGGAGGAATCATTTGTGTAGCCATAAGTGTAGACACATAAACAATAACATTGGGAATAATGATTTTAACACATAATGTAGGATATAAGCCTATAAAATTGGATGATTATTATTAAAATGTCCATCATATGGTTTTTTATATGTGGTATCCTTAGCATTTTTTCATTTTTAGATTATAATATAACACTCAAGATATCATTTATGTCCTTACATCATTTATTAGTAATTTTTCAATAATTTGATAGTGTTTCTACTTGTTCAAGATATACACTATTAAATTAATTAGGATTTGTTTTACCATAATAATAAATGTTGTGTTCAATTTTATCTTCATGATAATCTTTAAGTTCAGGCATATCATTATTGATAACATGTACATTTGCATCCATATGTTCATTATTGATTTTTTTTATGAATACTATTAGTGGCATGTAATTTATTAATTTTAACCATTTTATTTGGTATTAAAACATGTGTTTGAGTCAATGGATTTTTAATATCATCAATAATAGTACCACTTAATATGTCACTTCTCTATGTAGGTATATGGTACTTAACCTTATTATATGGAATATGATGCACTCTTGAAATCACTAATAAATCAAGGGAAAAGGATGAAAGTTGTATTTTTGTTATGATATAAGGGTAAATAAAAAATTATAGATAAAATTTAAACCATAATAAGGGACAATGATGAAATCCTAATTTATGGTTTATGTGTTTAAATAAATAGTGTGGTTCACCAAAATATTTTGATTATTTTATTCATGAGATACATAAAATAATTAAATTTATGCACTAATTTATACAATATAAATAATGGAAATAAATATAGTGATATGAATTAAAATGGGATAATATATATTGCAACTACTTGATTTAGAACCAACAAGATTATAGAAGGATAAGTTACTTAGCTGGTAATAATTTTTTTTTGGTCATTAAGTATGCCATTTTTTTAAAATGCTCAAGATATAATTTTTAAGGCACTTGATATTTTTAGTATGATAAATGGAGAATAAAATATTTAGTATTATATATAAATAGATAATGCATGCATTTATGGATTTGATATCTTACTAATAAGGAATCACCCTTATATCACAAACCCTATATTATCTCTACTTACCATCTATTAAAGGTTAGTTTTTATAAGTCCCTTATAATATATTAATCCTAACATTTTTTGAATAACATAATAATAACAACATATGTTTGACATAATAACACAAATTATTATTTAAAATGGATCCCCTTAATATGAACATAGTGAGAAAACAACTAAAAAACAAAAATGATCAAGTACTTGACACACTATAATGGATAGTATCTCATTTATTAAATATGGGAAAATATTGACCAATCTATGGGAACACATTGATTAAACTAACATAAGTAGTGGTATTTTTCCTCACTAAAACTCTTATTAAGAATGCATTTTTCTATAGTACATATGGTATGTACCTCTACTTTATTTTTAATAACCAGTAGAAAAACACACACAAGAATAAAAATGCACTTATATTCTTATTATCAATTAAAAACTCATAAAAATATATACTTCATCACATTTATTAGGATAATATTCTTCAAAATCACTTTCCTATATTTTATTTTATGTAGTATCAAGGCTTTACTCTTTAGTTGCTCATCAACGAGATCATGTGCTCTTTGTTTATAATTTAGAATATTGTGTTTAGGTTGTTTATAGTAATTATATAGATATATTTTCCTCAAAGTTTTAAAACTAACTTATGGTTATCTAACTTGAAATATGAACTAGGTTTATTTTTTACAATCATTATATTTTCCTCTTTTTATGAATCAATTTCTTTTGTTCTACTATCTTCATCAAGGATGGAAGAGATCAAGTCTTTAGACTAGGATTTATTTTAATCAAAGTAAAAATTATATTTGAATAGTTCGTTGGCATAACATTAAAAAATAATGATAGACATATATTTTCCTTAGAGTTTAAAAGTTGAATTATTTTTATCTAAATTGAAAGATGAATTAGGTTTTATTTTAAAATCCTTATGTTTTTATCTTTTTATAACTCAATTTTTTGGGTTCTATTGTGTTTTTCGTTATTTTACAATATTGATAGAAACATATTTTCCTAAAAGTTTTAAAAGTTGACTTATGTTTATCTAGATTGAAATATAAACTAGGTTTATTTTTTACAGTCATTATGTTTTCCACTTTTTTGACTTAATTTTTTTGGTTCTATTTTCTTCATCAAGGATGGAAGAGATCAATTATTTTATAATGGTATTTATTTTACTAAAAATTAAAACCATATTTGAATATTTTATTGGCATATACCACTATGGCACTCCCAAGTTGTGATCTAAATAGTTTGTCTAATATTTCCAAAATTAAAATGGATGTCTTCAATCGATATACATGATATAAATAATAATCAAATATACCTAGGTGAATAATTATTATCATGTTATGGTATTTGATATCCCATTTAATTCCCTCATCAAAATATATTGGTCTCCTTGTATCCTATTGACAATATCTCATAGATCCTTATCAATTAGCAATAGTTGGGTCTTGACCTACTAGGTGTAAGAATATATACCATAAATTTTAAACACTATATTCAACATATCCATTTCCCTAATTATCCCCCCATCCCCCCCCCCCCCCCGCTTCACCCCCGAAAAAAAAAAAAACTAACTCTAGATGTAGGTTTCAATACAAAATACATCCATTACAATGAGGAATATTTTCAACTTGTAATTTTTTTATAAAGACAACATACTTTCTTTATTTAACAAAATATGACACTAGGAATAAGACATTAATATAACATTTACTTCAAAAACTAACTACACACACACACACACACACACACACAATTACTTAAAAACACTAAATAAGTATATTAAAAATTACTCTCAAAATAAATAATTTAAATATTTGACCAAAAAAAATGGATTTGACCTTTTAAATTAAATAATTCACAAATAAACTATAACACTAAAAAAATACAAATAAACTATATAAGACACTCTAGAGTATATTTTATTTATCTTTTGAATTTAAAAACTTATTAAATGACTTGGATGTATAACATTAAACTAATATCAAAAAACAAACCATATGTTCACTCAAAATAACCATAAAATAATTATCATCTATAATAATTGAGGTTGATACAAAAATAGAAGATGTGAAATTGTGCATGAATTGAAGATTGAATGGAAGGTGACAAATAGTGAGGAAACACATAGATTATTATATGAATGGTACATGCTTGGGCTACATATATAATGATGTTTGTTCTAATTTTACTCTTACATGCCTAGATTTTATCCCAAAGGCATTTACTATGTGAATGAATGAAGATTGAAATGTTAAATTGAAACTTATAAATAAGCAGACACATAATGTGATTGTGTTATGAGAAATAACAATAACAAAATTGCTTGATAAATGATAAGTTTAATACAAGAAATTTAAAATAAGATCTATATTAACTTATTTAAAAATATTTGACATACATATAGGTACTTGACCTCCTATTAAAAAGGAATCACCCTTATCACACAAACCCTATATTATCTTTACTTACCATCTATTCTAGGTGATTTTTAATAACTCACCTATAATATATTCATCCTAAAATTATTAAAATATAATAATAACAATAATAATAATAATAATAATAATAACAATAATAATAATAATAATAATAATAATAATAATAATAATAATAAAAACAACAACAACTTATATGTGATGTAATGATACAAAGGATTATTTTTAATGGGTCCAAGGTCAAAAATAATTACTGAATAACTATCTAGGTTTTACTGACATTGTTACACTTATAGAAACAAAAAATCTTGGGGTTTATCGATAGTGTCACTACACATTATGGAAATATAAAAATTTTAGGATCCCTTTTATTTCACCTACAATCTATTTTTTTATTAGTGAAATATTTTATCGTCATATGTTATGCCTTTTTTATATCTCATTTGATCCAAAAACCTAATTATTCTTGATTTATAATTAGATAATAAAAATGAGCTATCATTTTGGGTTAGACTAACCCCTACCACCCCTACTAAATGTTGACACCCTTTTAATTTTCAAATAATATGAATAATATTAAAACCTCAAGTTTATCTTCCACTTAGGTAAGTGTGTGCAAAATCAAATAGTCTAGAATGTACTCCCATCTTTCTGTTTTGAGATTTGGCACCATACAACTTTTAACTCTTTGTATTCATATTTGGATCTATAAACTAATTTAATGATACTCCTTGAATATATTATATGTGTATGTTCCTTTTGTTTTCACTTGGATTTTCACACTTTGAGGAGATGTCTCATCTCTCCTCATCCAAGTGGCACAATTGAAACACATCTAAGCTATGGGTGAGCCTAAGAATGAGGTGAATCTCTAGATAGGGATAGTTCCCATGATGTATCACTTTGGATCACTAATGCACCTATGTTTATGATGGAAACAGAGATAAAATTGAAATTAAACTATCATAAGGGAGGTTATACACCAAAATAGTTGATGACTATGAACTAGTTACATGTTACCATGAGAACAAGGGACTAACCAAACATGCACTTCTCCAATATGCATCTTCTCATATCAATGTTACATTATGAGGTTATGATGAATGTTTAGGATAAGAGGAATAGAAAAGAGGCATATAATGGCACTATTTGAATATACTAACTCATTAAACCTTAAAACATCATAAAAAACTCCACATGCCTTTCAAGAAGAAGCTTTCCAACTACAAATAGGTGAGAGAATGAAATAACAATGTTAAGGAAAAAACAAGTCATTACTAATAAAAATAAATAATCAAAGTAAACACACTATAAATAGTAATTAAAGAGGTAAAAATAAGTATTTTTATTGATAAAATGGTATGCAAAGGAGTAGGGATTCACCATACTCAGGTGGAATATAGTTTACCAAGGCCAAAATGGCTAGTTCTTATAGAACTCAAGAGAGAGAGAGGAGAAGAGAGAAGTCCAAAGGTCATAAGAAAAATTATACATATGATAAAAGGAGTTAAATATGTGTGATAATATTATTTTTAATGAATCATTAAAGGTTAGGAAGCACAAGTGTCACCCCAAGTCATGAAACTCTTTAAAAGTGGAATATGAGTTCTCATTTTGGCTTGAGAAACTACCTTCACAATTTATCCCTGTTTGAATATCTCAATATTAAATAGGGATAGGTATACTTATTTTAATGATATGGAAGGATTTAATACATTCTTCTCCATGAAATTTTTGTATTCCTATTCATCTATAAGCATTTGTAAGTGACCCATCACCATATATAGTCAAAGAAAATCTTCTTTCCCAAACCTCTTACACTTGGCCTCAAAATTGGCTTTAGTTTCAAATTATAATCCATGTAATGGAGTGTATGAAAATTTTAAATACTATACATGTTCTTATAATTATTATGAACACCTTAAAAACCTATCCACTTGAAATTTTCACACATCTCACCATCATGTTCACTATGCCAATTTTGACTAGCTAAGATGAAGCAGTTGATAGACATACTTAAGAGTTTTTTCAAGGAATTAAATGTAAATGGGGAGTTGTATTAATTCCTAATATTTATCTTAAATTTTGTTTCATCTCTTGGAAACTCCTATAGATTGTAAAATTCATAAAGCAATCAAAAGAACCCATTATTTACCTTTTTTATATAAATAGGTTAGAAAAACAATTAATGAGGGGAAAGCATAAAGATTCCTTTACAATATGAAACCAATTTACTTGTCATTATAGTCCATTTTGTTTCATCCCCAACCTCATTTCTCCAATTGGGTTCTTGTAAGGGTTTAGTAAGGGTTTAAGCCTATTTTAGCCTCTTAGGCTTTGTTCATAAAAAATTGACATTAAAATCTCAACTAAATTCCATGAAAGTTATGTTCAATACCATATATAACTCTAAAATTCCTTTACCTCCATGCAAAGCATCAAAAGAGATGTGAGCTTCTAAACTTCTCCTATCGAGCTTGTTTTTATATTTTACACAAGTTTGATTTGTCTTAAATAAAAAAAAGGATTCTCTTGGATGTTTATATAAACCAATAACTTGGAAATTTTTTAAATTAATATAAAAACATGTTACATTCCATTGGATAATACTAATAAATTTGGAAGTGTCATTGGTCTACCATTTGGCTTTAGGTCAAAACCCTGCCCAATGGGCTTCACTAGAACCTTAGGGTTTTAAGCCATCTGATTAGGATTATTTACATTCCACCAGATTTAAAACATATTTAGTGACCCCATAAAAATTATTAAATAGTTTATAATGATCACTCCATACTATAAATGAAAGTGGTTCTCTATTTGGCTTTAAGCCTAAATAATGTTTGATATGTCTGCATCGATACTTGAGGGTTTAGAATATCCTATTGTGTTTCATCCTTCTCAAAAGGTTTCCTCATGTTTTTTTGTAATTTATCCAAATTTACATACTTAATTTCCATATCTCTACAACTCTTGGCCTATCATTCATCACCCTCTCTCAAAAATGTAGGGTTTTGCTCATAAAGGGAGTGCCCTCTATCTGAGACAAAATAGAGGGCACTCCCTTAGTTTATTAGGAAATGGTGAATGTTTGATAGGATTATATTGGTTTTAAATACTATATATAAAAAAATTCATCCCTTTTTCAAACCATTTTACCTTATAAAATCTTTGAAAACCAACACAAACCTGTATGGAGATAGAACTGTGTGTAGGGCTCTCCCAAGTGCATTGTATGATGCTCCAGTGTAATGTACCTATATGTGTGAATTCATGATTTAGGATTTGAGAAACATGAATAATAATTATTTAATCCCTCAAATATCCACTTCATCTATACTTTTGTTCAACTCGTTCTTTGGAGTTGAATTTTTCTCAAGACTAGTCAGAGGTAGTTGATTATGTAGTCTCTATTTCTCCCTCAACAGTAACCTCTATAGATGTTTATGCACATTTTGAATCTAGGTATGACATTTGAAGATCCTATAAATATTTCTTATGAACACACCAAGCCACACATATACCTTATCACTCATTTTCATACCTTTTAACCACCTTGATTAGGTTCACTGCCACATCAGTCAGCTATAGGTGTATGTTTTAGATTTAAGATACTTGTAGGTGCTTATGATGAAAAAACCATGCCTCTCAACTTTCATTTATTAAATTTAATGAATTATTATCCTTGTTAACTCATTATGACCACTCCAACCTGGATACATGCCTAATATTATCATTTTAGGGTGAAAGATCACTTAAGGATTGAAATCTTGTAGATGTTACTACCAAGAAATAGTTCATAAAAAATGCAATTTTCAACCATATAAAAACCCTCCTCCCTTAGTCATTTATCCTTAAAAATTTACATGTATTTTATCCCATGTATAATATACAAGATAATAACATTGGGATTCATTAAAACCATTGAAAAAACTAGCATATGACTACCAAAATGGCTTTAGGCCTCTATTTTGCATTTTTTGGGATTAGGTCCCTGAATTAATCGTTTGACCTTTTGAAGGTTCCTCATAGTTAGAATACCAATATAGAAACTCTCATGGGTTATTTATAATACCTTAAACATGCAATGACTTAAAATATGGTTCAATATTATTTTTAAGCCCATCCATAAAAGTAATTTCATGTTCTACTAATTACACCTATAGGTAGATGTTTCCATGTACAGGCAGTGGGTACAAACATGGGTAGTATGCATTGTGTTTGGACTTTAAAGATTTTTATAACAAAATAAAACATTACAAAAAAACTCTTTTAATGGTCAAGTACTTAAATTATCTCAAAATGCCTCAACATGATGAGTCCTACGAGGACACCTATAGATAAACATTTTCATATATGCATGTAGTGGTGTAAAATTACAAGAAGTAAGAAAGACATGCATATTTATGAGTAACCATAGGTCTTATAAAGTACCAAATATTAGATGATGATATAGAACTTGAGGAAAGTTTCTGCATCACACTTCAACATTTGAAAACTCTTATAGGCACCTATGGATGCATATTAATGTCTTATGGCTATGTATATGACTAAAGTACATGCACAATCCCTTCTTATTCCAAATGGAGGTTATTATTTGATTATATTTACATGATAATATTTTTAATAACATGATATATTTTCTACACTTTCATCAATCATGTTAAATAGGTCCTCCACACATGAGTCCTTATGGCTGTAAGTAATAATGAGCAAGGAGTTGATTGTGCATGCTAATGGATTTCAAACTTAATGATGTTTACCTTGGTGTTGAAACCTTTGAAATAATGATGTTACCATGAACATTTAAATGAGTGAAACACCATATTACATCATATCAAATCCCTTGCAGAGAAAGAGGGTATAGTTTGAAATGTAAGTTCAATCTCAACACCCTTATACAAAGTGAGTTGTTTGAGATATAAAATATGTTCCAAATGTGAAAAAAAAATCATGGAGAACATGAGATAATGGAGTCAACATCATATGGAACCAATTTTAGCAACTAGATCATACAAAATCATACAAATAAGATCAAAACCTATAAGGTGCACAAATTAGCAAGAAATAAAACACATTCAAATTTATGAGGATGGTATGTAAAGCATAATCCACCATTACTAGAACTATTATTATTTATATGAATATATCTAAGTGTAATTTGACCTCCCAAAGGCATTTAATCTAGAATTTCTCTAATTATCCATATTAAGCATAAACCTACTGACTAGTTATGTGTGTCTAGAAGGATCATAAAACATTTATCTAAATTTTGATACTTTAAAAGTAATTCAATCATGTAAATGGATTTGAGGAAGAGGAATCATCATCTCATTACCTTACCCCACATATCACCTTCCCTAATGGTTTGTACACATGCCAAACTCTTCTCTTTTCCCAAAAAACTACTCTTTCTTTTGAAGAACATATCACTTTCAGTTATGAATAGTTTATTAAATAATAATATGACACATGTCATGTGAAATCACCCTTTTTACACCTTCACACTTCCCAAGGATGTTTTAAAACTCATTTAGTGTTCATCTTGACCCTAAAAATGACTCAAAAGGACATAAGGACTAAAATGACTAATGACCAAGGCTAATATAACATGAAATCACACTAGATGACCTATAATGCAGCTTAATACATATATATTAGACCCTCAAACACTTTAAAATCATGTTTTTACCTATAGGGGTCCTAAATTTGACCTGTAGGGTCAAATTTGGTCAACAAATTTGTGACTCATAGGGGTAGTATCCCTGCTATACTAAAGAGACTACTAGCCTTATTAGTCCATTGGGCTCAAGGAGTCATCTGAATTTTAAAACAAAACAAGGAGACCTTTGACCATTGACGACAAGCTAAATCAAGACAAGATCAATTGACTACTTCAACCACACAAAATAAATGACAGACACAAAACAAAGCAATCAAACTAATAAGACACACATGTGGTCAAAGAACTTAGGAAAAATAGGAAGCAAACAACTATATACTAATAATAATTAAGCATAACTCCCTTTCTAGGGTCAAAAGGAAGGTTTCTTGCATCTCCTTCTTCATGAAATGAATCATGGCGCAAAGCATGTTGCTCTTTGGATTGAACACTTGATGGATTAGACCTATTTCTTAGCACTTCATTTATTATGTTCTCAAGTATATAATATTAAAATAGGTCTCAAATTTAAATTTATTCCTCTTGGTCTTGCACACATACCTCATATTTCTACCCACTCTTCATCTCATGATCAACTTGCATCTTTTTTCTAGGAATGGTTTCAAGAGGAATGGTTTCTTGTTTTCTAGAAGATTGAGGCCAATAGAATCTTGTTTTGACCTTTAAAGGCTGATTTTAACTTTTATCTTTCTCATCTATGAAATTTTTAAGAATTTCATATTGCTTATCATCACTTGTAATTAACTCCAAAGAAGTTTTATATCCCTTGAGAGTCTCAAAATCATTACAAATGTTTTCAAATTTTTGCCACAAGTCCTGATCTTCTTTTTATCAATTTCATGAAGGAGAAAAATAAGATAATATCCTTAATATTATTCTTTAGACCCCAAAAATACTTCATCCAATATTTCTTCTTTGACATAAGGAAGGCATTCTTCATTATCAACCAAACAAGAATATTCAACACAAGGATGAGCTCACCTCTTCCACAACATTTAGGACCTCTTGAGGGATCCCAAGTTGTATCTCAACTATCATAATCTAAACTTAATTCTCAAGGTATATAATATATTCAATCTCCTTCTCCTTCTTGGTGATGCCAAGACTAGGTATTTTGAAATCAGGTGACTTAGCCAAATGAGGCTACCAAGGAGCTAGACTTTATTTAAGAAAGAGTTATGAATTTTATTCAGCCAAATGATCATGTTTAGGCTCCCATACCATAATTAAATCAAGGTAAAGGGTTATGGGGTGATTAAAAGATGAAATAGTTGGTGGAGGTGGAACATAGGATTCAAAATTAGATTGAGAATGAATTATAGGGGATCCTTTTGCAAGCTCTTAAGGAAGGGTAGGTAGACCTTGGTATAAAATAGCCTAGTTTTCTTCCTTCCATTTGAAAATGAGTTCATAAACATCTAATTTATCTTGAGGAATCTTTATAGGGAGTTTATATGGGGTATGTTTAGACATAGGATTTTCTTTTGGGTCTAAACCTTCTATCACACCTTGACTTAGAAATGTCATCCTTGACTCTAATTATTCAATTTGTTTGGCTAGGTTACATTGGAAAAGTCTCTCTTTAATTTTATATGAATATTCATGTGGATAAATAGTAAAATAGGGCTGACATATAACACAATAGGTCTCTTGAGGAAGGGTGGGAGGGACTCACATAGGATCAAGATATTTCTAAACCTTAAGCTCCTTATCTAGGATTTTAACTTCTTTCTTTCCCCATGATTTTACTACCTGAATCTAGCTTAGGATGTTATGATTATGATAATTATCTTGATGTAGTGATTTAACTTGAGGAGTGGATCAATTATTCAAGAAACTTATATTATCTTTACACTTGGATTCTCCACCTTGTCTCCAACTTGGAATCTCATATCTAGAGGTCTCCTCTTGAGGTGGGGATGTAATAGGAAATGGAAATGAGGGATTAAATTCCACTTCCTTTTTTTATTATATGTACTATCACATCTACCTATTTTACAACTCAATTTTCCTATCAATATTTGGTTAAAAAATAAGGTTTGTCTTCCCAACTCTCTTTTCTAGCTGATTAGGAAAAAGATGGCTTTGATAAGCTTGATTGGGCTTATAATTATGGGTCAAGTAGGAATTATAGAAATCTTGGGGAGATGGATATGAAGGCTAATACATTTGGTGAGGCTAATTCTCATGAATTTTTATCCTATCTTGTAAGGATGAAACTAGGCCACTTATATCTAGCATTTCACTTGTGAACCTTTGCCAATTGGCTCTCTCAATAGCTGTCCACTCTCTTTTGACCATCAATAATGCATATCTCACCTTATAAATTAAATGGATATGTATATCTAAACCATGTCCCCTTTATGTGTCAGGGTCTATCATATACTTCTCATATCCAAATAAAGTTTTATTAAAAGTGGAAATGGATTGACTTGAGAAGTGACTAGGTTGACTAGGAGAGCAAGATATTGATAATGCTAGTTATAGGGCTGAAAAAACTTATAAAAAAGGTTGATAATTTTGTTTTTGGAGTTGATAGGTATCATGACAAGGCTGGTATTATTCACATGAAGGCTTATAGGGAATGCCATAAGCTTGAAATGTTTCACCAGCATGTGTAAAATTGTACTCAACACTAAGGTTAGCCATGAAACTTAATTAGGAAGCAAGAAAATAAATAATGGTTATAAACACTATTAAAAAGGAATATATGGGTTAATTTACCAGTTGATGAACCTTTAGAGTCACTACTGATTCTTAGATAGATGCCTTCAAAGGCTGATGTATTAAAATAAAACACCAAAAATCATTCAAATTCTTAGACTAAGAGTCCCACTAAGCATGCCAAAAATAATTATCACTTGGATTTTCACCATTTAAGTAAATTTATTAGCTCTCATAATCCAAGAGACATAATTGAAACACCTCTAGGTTGTGGGTGAGCCTAAGAAAGAGGTGAATCTCTAGATAGGGCTAGTTCCCTTGATGTACCACTTTGGATCACTACTACCCTATCCTTGTGAGGTAAAAGGGAAAGATAAAAATGAAATAAAACTATCCTAATGGAGGTGATACACCAAAATATTTTATGACTAACTAGTTTCATGTTACCATGAGAACAAGGGACTAGCCAAACATACACTTCCCCAAACTACATCTTCTCACATCAATATTAAATTATGAGGTCGTGATGAATGTTTAGGATAGGAAAAATATAAAAGAGGCATATAATGGAGATATTTGAATATAATAACTCAATAAATCTTGAGACATCATTAAAAACTTCACATGTCATGCAATAAGAAGCTTTCCAATTATAACTAGGTGAGAGAATGAAACAATAATGCTAAGGAAACAAGTCATCACTAAGAAAAATAAATTATCCAAGTAAACACACTATTAATAGTAATATAATAAGTAAAAATAATTATTATTATTGATCAAATGGTATGAAAATTAGTATGGCCTCATCATAATCCATCGGAGCATAGTTTACTAAGTCCAAAATGGCCAGTTCTTATAAAACTAGAGAGAGAGAGAGGAGAAGAGAGAAGTCCAAAGGTCACAATGACACTTGTAAAGATGATAAAAGTAGTTAAATATGAATTATAATAATATTTTAAACAAAACATGCAAGTTCAAGAAGCAAAAGTGTCACCCCAAGTCATGAAACTCTTGAAACATGACGTAGGAGTTCTAATTCTAACTTAAAAATTTACCTTTATGATTCAACCATGTTTGAACATCCCAAAACTAAATAAGTATAGGTATGATTATTTTAATGATATTTAATGATTTAAAACATGCCTCTCTATACATTTTTTGTATTCTTGGTCATCTAAAATCAACTGGAAGTGAGCCATCACTATCTCTAGTCAAAGAAACTCCTCTTTCCCACACCTCTTATAGTTGGCTTCAAAATTAGATTTAGTTTCCCATGAAAATAAATGTGATGGAGTGGATTAAAATTTAAAATACTCCCCATGGAATTATAATTCTTATTCACACCTTAAAAAATACACCCACTTGAAGTTTTCACACTTCTCACTATCGTGCTCACTATGCTAGTTTTGACTAGTTGAGATGAAGTAGCTAGAAAACACACTTAAACGTTTCTATAAGGAATTAAATAGACATGGATATTTATATTAATTCCTAATATTTCTCATAAAGTTGGTTTTATCTCTTTAAAACTCCTAGAACCTACATAATTTACAAAACACTCAAAATAACCCTTTTTGTACCATGTCCATATAGATGGGTCAACACAAAAGTTGATTGGGGAACCTTGAAGATTACTATACAAAATAAAACCACTTTCCTTGTCATTATATTCCATTTTAATTCATCTCTAACTTCATTTTTACAATTGAGTCCTTATATGGGTTTAGCAAGGGTATAGGCCTATTTTACCCTCTTAGGCTTTGTTCATAGAAACATGACATTAAAATTTGAACTCAATGCCAAAAAAGTGATTTTTAAGACCCTATATAACTCCTCAAAACTTAATTTACCTCCATGCAAGTCATAAAAAGAGATATGATATTCTAAACTTCTCCTATCAAGCTTGTTTTTACATTTAGCATAAGTTGGAGTTATCTTAAATCCTAAAATGGATTCTCCTAATTATGTCTACAAACCAAGATCTTGTAAACCTATGAAATGACTCTAAAAACATTTCCTAGTCCATTGGAACCAATTCTAAATTTGGAAGTATCTTTTTTCTACCATTTGGCTTTAGGTTAAAACCCTGACCAATGGGCTTGACTGAAACCTTGGGGTTTTAGGTCATCCAATAGGGATTCTTTGCATTCCAATAGCTTTAAAAACTTTTTAGAGACCATATAAACATTATTAAATATGTTATGATTATCACTCCATACTATAAATGAAAGTGGTTCTCCATTTGGATCTAGGCCTAAACAATGTTTGACAGGCCTACTTTTATACTTGACGGTTTAGAACACCCTATTGGGGTTCATCCTTATTATAGGGGATCCTAATGTTTGTTTTAATGTTATACAAATTTCAAAACTTATTTTAAATATCCATACATATATTTGTCTATCATTCATTACCCTTTCTCAGAAATGCAAGATTTTACTCATAAAGGGAGTGCCCTTTATCTGAGATAAAATAAAGGGAACTCTAATATTTTATTAGAAAATGGTGAATATTCAAGAGGATTATATATATATTTTGAAGACAATATATATTAATTTTTGGCCCATGGTCAAAGAATTTGTCCTTATAAAATCTTTGAAAATCAAGACAAATCTATGTGGAGAGAGAACTGTGTGCAGACATCTCCCAAGTGGATTGTATGATCCTTCAATATACTACACTTGTATGTGTGAGTTAATGATGTAGGATTTGATAAATATGAATAAGCCTTTCTAAATCCCTCAAAGATACATTTAATCTATACTTTTTTAAACTCATGCTTTGGATTTGAATTGTTCTAAAGACAAGTCAAAGATAACTAATTGTGTAGTCTTTATTTTTCCCTCAATAGTAACCCCTATAGATGTTTATGAACGTTTGAAATATATGTATAACATTTTAAGATATTATTAATACTATTTATGAATTCACCAAGACATACATACATACATACACACACACACACACACACACACACACACACACACACACACACACACACACACACACACACACACACACACACACACACACACACACACACACACACACACACACACACACACACACACACACACACACACACACACACACACACACACACACACACACACACACACACACACACATGTGTGTGTGTGTGTGTGTGTGTGTGTGTGTGTGTGTGTGTGTGTGTGTGTGTGTGTGTGTGTGTGTGTGTGTGTGTGTGTGTGTGTGTGTGTGTGTGTGTGTGTGTGTGTGTGTGTGTGTGTGTGTGTGTGTGTGTGTGTGTGTGTGTGTGTGTGTGTGTGTGTGTGTGTGTGTGTGTGTGTGTGTGTGTGTGTGTGTGTGTGTGTGTGTGTGTGTGTGTGTGTGTGTGTGTGTGTGTGTGTGTGTGTGTGTGTGTGTGTGTGTGTGTGTGTGTGTGTGTGTGTGTGTGTGTGTGTGTGTGTGTGTGTGTGTGTGTGTGTGTGTGTGTGTGTGTGTGTGTGTGTGTGTGTGTGTGTGTGTGTGTGTGTGTGTGTGTGTGTGTGTGTGTGTGTATGTATGTATGTATGTATGTCTTGGTGAATTCATAAATAGTATTAATAATATCTTAAAATGTTATACATATATTTCAAACGTTCATAAACATCTATAGGGGTTACTATTGAGGGAAAAATAAAGACTACACAATTAGTTATCTTTGACTTGTCACTTAACACTAATTTTCATACCTTTCAACCACCTTGATCAGGTTCAATACCACATTAGTCAATTATAGGTGCATGTTTCAAGGTTTAAAATACTTGTAGCTACTTATGATGAAAAAACCATGCCTCTAAAATTTAATTTATTACATTTTAAGAATTATTATCCTTACTACATCATTATGACCACTATAATATATATATATATATATATATATATATATATATATATATATATATATATATATATATATATATATATATATATATATATATGCATCATATTGTCCTTTTGGGGTGCAAGATCTAATGCAATTTTGGACCATCTAAAAACCCTCCTCCCTTAGTCATTTATCCTTAAAAATTTGCATGGAATTTGTCTCATGTATTGGATAAAAGATAATCACATTAATATTCATAATTTTTTTTGAAAAACCTTCCATATGACTCTACCAAAATGGCCTTAGGCCTCTATTTTGCATTTTTGGGGATTAGCTCCTTGGATTAGTCATTTGACCTTTTGAAGGTTCCTCACAGTTGGGCTACCAACATATAAAATATCATGGTTTTTTTATAATCCATTCAACATGTTAGGACTTAATTTTTTTTTAAATGTCATTATTTATAACCTCCATACAATTACTTTCATGCTCTACTGATTACACTTATAGGTAGATGTTTCTATGTACAGGCAGTGGGTACAAACTTGGGTAGTATGCATTATGTTTGGACTTTAAGGAGTTTTATACCAACCTAAAACATTAAAAAATAACTATTTTTATGGTTAATAACCCATCTCAACTCAAAACTCCTTCTCAACATGATGAGTCCTATGAGGACACCTATAGATGAGCATTTTTATATATGTAAGTAGTAGTGTAGAATTGTAGGCAGTAAGCAAGATGTGCATATTTATGATCAACTCCAGGTATTACAAAGGCCCAAATATTATATTATGATATAAAAATTGAGGAAATTTTCCACATCATGCTTAAATGTTTGAAATCTCTTGTAGACACCTATAGATGTATATCAATATCCTATGGCTATGTATATGACTACAATTCAAGCATAGTCCCTTATTATGTCAAATAAAGGTTATTATTTTATGATTTTCATATTATAATATGTTCAATAACATGATATATTTGATACACTTCCATGAATCATGTCAAACAGGTCCTCCATACATGATTCCCTATGATTGTAAGTAAGAATGAGCAATGAGTGGATTGTGCATGCCAATGGACTACAAACTCACTGATGTTTACCTTTCATATTGAAAATTTTAAAATAAGGATGTTACCATGACCATTTAAATGAGTGAAACACCATATTACATCATATGAAAACCCTTGCAGAGAAATAGGCTTTCTGAAAATGGTAGAATTTGAAATGCGAGTTCAATCTCAACACCCTTTTGAAAAGTGAATTGTTTGAGCTAAAAAATATTTTCCAAATGTGAAATCAATCATGGATAAAATTATATAATATATAAACATTATATATAACCAATATTAGTAAATGGATTGAATAAAATCATCCAAACAAGAGCAAAACTTACAAGGTGCACAGATTAACAAGTAGAAAAACATGTGGTAAAACTCTACCTTTGTTTAACAAAGGGAGCATGGAAGAGGGAGCATGGTCGCAGACGTTGCCATGCTGAAACCCTAACCTTTGTGGGTTGGCATCTGTATGGCCCCCCAAACCCTTTTTGTCTATGTGTAAAACACTTTAATGCAAGATCTATTAATGTGTGGAACTTTATTTTTGCTTCGAATGTCTGTATTATGGATGGATTACGAACTAGATTTCCAGCCTGAGTGGCTTTGGTCTTGGCACGGTGGTTTTAAATTTTGTATAAATAGTTGTGTGTGGATGCATGGCACCATAGAGGTTATTTTTTTATGGCACAGATCTGTATTGTTACATCAGATTTTTGGTTTGTGGCTGCTGTGCGGACCAATACCCTATTTTGCACAGATCAGTGTTTTCTTCAGTGATATTTTGAAAGCCATGGTGGTGAATCCTCTGAGTAGAGGGGGTGATCTCATAGACACTTGGGTGGTTGGAATGGATGGTGGCAGTGACGAATCTAGGGGTTTTGTTGGTGGTGCTGTCAGTTACAGGCAGTGCATTTTTTGGGATCCATGGTGCAGGTGCAAAAATGATGAGATATTTATTTGCGTGATGGACGCTATGGATTTGGTGGGGGAAACCCCTGTGGGAGAGCCACACAGTGTGTTATTTAGTGGCATAGTACTGAACAAAGCCCTAACTTTTGTGGCTATTTTTTTTGCTATCACTTCCTATCAACTGGGGTCATTGCTCATATTGAGGTGCTTCTAGACATTGGGGATCTCTTCGACGATTTGATTGCCATGGCGGCATTTCCTTTGTAGAGGGGGAGTTTGGGTAGATGACCAGGTGGACAGAATGGGCATTGGTGGCACTGGTTCTAGGGCTTGTTTTTTTGGTTGTGGTGTTATTTTTGTGGGCAGCACATTTTTAGGGTTTGATGGTTCAAACCTAGGTATGGCCATCATTATTGTTGGATCTGACAGTGTCTTCATCATTCTTGGTGACAGAGAAACCAAAGGTATATTGGGGTTTTTTATTGTCATGGTTAATGCTTGTTACTTATGTTATATTTTTTAAGCATTGATTTAGGTTGTTAAACTTGGTTTTGTGTAGGTTTCAGGTCCTTGTAAAACCTAGTTTTATTTTACTATTTTTTAGTGAGTTTGCCTTCCTTGGCAGTTTGTAATGTTTTATATTTTTGGATCTGTAAGGGTTTCGGGGCCCCTTCAAAACCTGATTTTACCTTAATATAAAACAAGTAGAAAAACATAGTCAACTTAATGAGGATGGTTCATAAATCATAGCCCACCATTATTTGAAATATTTTTATGTAAATTAATCTCTCTAAGTTTAATTTCACCTACCAAATTTTTTGGACCTAGAAGTTTTCCAACTATCCATACCAAGCATAAACTTGTTGACTAATTCTATGTGTCTAGAAGGGTGAAGGTGTACAATGGTTTTAGCTCAATTTTGACACTTAAAAAATGATTAAAGAATGTAAATGGATTTTATGAATCTAAAGAGTCATTTTATGACCTTATCCCATGTGTCACCTTCCCCCATGGGTCATACAAGTGCCAAAATTTTCTCTTTTCTAAATAAAACTACTCTTTCTTCAGAAGAATCTGTCACTTTTAGTTATGAATAGTTTATTAATTAATAATATGACACATGGAATGTGAAATCACCATTTTTACACCTTCACACTTCCCAAATATGTAATACAACTCATTTAATGCTTATCTTGACCCTCAAAATGACTCAAAAAGACATAAGGACAAAAATGACTAATGAACAAGGCTATTATAATATGAAATCATAATAAATTACATATAATACACCCTAATACATATATATTAGACCCCTAAACACCTAAAAATCAAGTTTTTACCTATAGGGGTCCCAAATTTGACCTGAAGTCAAATTTGGTCAACACCTTTCTAATAAAGTTCAAAGAGAGTGAGAGGTATAAGGTATTCCAAGATGAATAATAAATGTGTGTGTGTGATGACTCTGTATTAATTTTATGCCACATCCTACCCATAAAACATGTCTAGGCAAACCCAATGGATATTTTCCTATTTGAAAATTTCTCATTTAGGGCCCTTGGATACTATCGACATAGGGAGAATAATTCAATAGCCAAAACTATCTAAAATAATTTTTGGTGTATTGGAATTGTAAATGAAAATTTGAGTTATGGATATTGTGTGTCGAGGATCCTAGAGGTGTTGTTATATAGACTAAGTTAAAATTGAAAAATATTTCTTCCATAGAAAAATGGTTAATATAGTTGATAGGTATATTGATAGAGAGAAAGTGTGCTCAAGATTCATATATATGTGAATTTTCAAAGTATATTAAAATATGTATAAATTTATGTTTCCAATGTGCCAAACAAAAAAATATGGGTGTCTACAATCTCTAATTTTTTTAATATATAAGAGTGTACTGATATATAGATATATTGAAAATATAAAAAGTGTACATTATTTAATATTTAATCTTGTTAAAAAGTGAATGGATTTGTATTATATATATTATTTTTTTTTACCTTTATATAAATAATTTAAAATAAATGTGTATTAATTTTATTATACAAGTCTTTGAGTTATGTGTGAAATATGTAATGAATTTATAATAAATGTGTGGTAAGTACTATGGTTATTATATAAAACTTAGTATAGTTTAATAACCCTTGTTTTTGGGATATTTTTAATTTGGTTAAATATATAAATTAATATAACTACAATAAACATATATAGACACACAAATTTTGTACAAGCCTTCTTATTATAATAATTTTATAACTATTTTTTGAATATAGATCACCACCTTGAACTAGTGACTTATTATTGTTTCTTTGTATTTTTGTTCTTATTTATACATTATTGTTATATTATTTATTTTATTTGTCAGTATATCATGTTTTTTTATGCTCATGAGTTTATTTTCTCTCCTCTCTCTATCTATGTCCATTTCTTCCTCTAGTATAGGAATGGTTATCCTATGACTTTGCCCTCATTTCTTCTGGCCCACTTTGTTTATGATCATGTCTTGTTTATGTTTGGATATTTTTATGTATTTTTTCCATTTTCTTTTATTATATTATACACACCAATATATCTTTAATTCAAACACGAGAATTATAGATATAAAAATCATCTATGAGCATTTTAAAGGAATAATTATATCAATCCAAGGAGGATCCTTCTATTATATAAAATAAATATCGTTAAGGTTCCATATAAGTTTATAATTTTTTTATAAATTATTAAATATAGGACCACTCTACATTGATTAATATCTTCTTAAGTACTTACATCTTATATCAGAATTGACCTAGGAAAATGTACATGTAGTTGCATCTCATGCTTAGGGATAGAAGGTGAATTTTATGTTATTAGTTTATAATAAAGTATCAAATTTTGATTAAAAATGAGGAATAAATATCTAAAATATTTAAAAACAAAAATTTGTAGAAGAGATACCTATTACAGAAGTGAAATCAAACATGAATCAAAAGAAGCAAGTCTTCAATAATTGAAATATTTAATTATTAGCAATAGAAACATTAGCCAAAAAATATTTAGGAAAGTTAAATATATATTTGGAATATATAAATGATAACACATCCTTATTAATGTTGGATAATATTCCCTAATGACCTAAAACAACACCTAAGCAAGCTAAGCAACATGTGTAGGAAAAAAAACATTGAATAAAATAAAATCCTACACTAACACCCCCAAAAAGGAAAAAAGACCTAATGGGTACTAAAGTACATATAAAATGTCCCTTGATGAAGATGATGAAGATAATATAACCCCTATAAGATTCCAAAAAGGAAGATACTTACTCTCAAATAAGGGTTTTGTGAATATATCAACAATTTAGTCCATAATCTAGATGCAGTAGAGATCAATTACTTGATCATGGATAAGATGAAAAATGAAATTAATGTGAATATTGATATTCTTTGTCTATTGATGGAGCATCATATTCCTAATAATTTAGATTATGCTTTGGCTGTCACAAAATATTATTGTTGGTCATGAAAACTAGATACCAAACCTAGTGAGAATCCCTAAAGTGAAATATACTCAGTGGTAGAATTTAAAACTCCTTTGTATTATACTATATGGAATATAAATCAATGACATTTTAATTATTTATTTACCAAATAATTGGTCCTAAACTAAGAGATAAACTATATCCTAAATTAAAATCATGATTATGAATATCACCAACCCAGTTTGAATTTATATATCCAATCAAGTCAACATCAATGTTTTCTCCATAATGAATCCTAAAAATATGAGTGCCCTAAATATAGTGAAGAATATAATTAGTTAATCTATAATGAAAATTATGTGTTTCCTATATAAATCTATAGAAAATGCACGCTATTTATGGAATTTTAGGTCGAGTGTGTGTAAGATAGATGAGACTATTAACAAATCATCAATATGTGGTTGTTGTAACCAAAACCCTCTTTTTCCTTAGGAAAATGGGGACCCACTTTTTTTAGACTATGGTCTTGACTTTTAACCCCATCTTTTATACATTTTTGCAAGATTCTAGGAAAATACTAATTATTGGCCTTTATACTTTAGCAAAATGGCATTGGTATATTATGTTTTTATTGACAAACGCTTGAATTCTTTGAAGGCTTATGCAATTTGAATTTTTGGAATTATTGTTTCAGACTTATCTTATTGGTCTTTGTAATTATTTTTATTGTGCATGAATTTTTATTGGCTTTTTGGGCACAAACTTATCTTTACCAAAGAAATTATTGTAGACATTTTCTCAAAAACAATTCTTTCAATGGAAATGGTCAATGGGATTTTTCCCATGAGAAATTTGCCTAATGAAATAGACTTATCCTTTAGCATTTTTGAGATTTCCCTTTACAAGTTTTGAAGTAGATTTTTCAAGACTTTTGTCATAGATGAATGCCCTACAAAGTAGACCCTTTATATTTTTTACTTTACAAGTTTTGAAGTAGATTTTTCAAGACTTTTGTCATAGATGAATGCCCTACAAAGTAGACCCTTTATATTTTTTACAAATAAAAAATACCCTTTGGCATTTTGAAATTGACCTTTAGAACTTTATAAATTCCCTTCGACCTTTTGAACCTACCCTTCAAGAATTTTATCCCATACCTTTGCATTTTTGAACCATTCCTTTGGACATTTTGTTTGAAACATTTTACCTAAGTAAATGAACCTACCCTTTAGGATTTATGAAACATGCCCTTTGGCCTTTTTACATTGACCTTTTTACATAAAAGCCTATCCTTGAATACTTTTACCCTAGGCAAATTACTTTGGAATTTATGTCTTAGACATTTTGTTTGATGCAAAAGACCTAAAACAATTCCCCCAAGGGCACATGCCCTTCAAAATTTTAGAATTGACCCTTTATAAATTTTAAAAATGACCATCCCTTTTAAAAGTGGCCACTTACCCTTCAAGACTTTGTCTTAGGACCTTTCCCTTCCAAGACTTTCCCTTCAGGACTTTTTTCTTGGGCCCCTTTACCCTTCATACCAACCTTTCAGGACTTTTGTCACAAGTCTTTGTTATTTGGCCAATTATTTTGGACATTTTGTCTAAGATATTTTTCCCTTTGACCGCTTTAGATATTTTTTTCAAAATATTTTTCCCTTCAACTTCTTTATTCAAATATTTTTTGTGTGAGAGTTAGCCCTTCACACATGCCCTTTGGTACTTTTGTCCTTGGTATTTTTCCCTATGAGCCTACCTTTTAGGACTTTCATCCTAGGCCCTTTTTCCCTTTGGCCAATTCCTTCAAACATTTTGTCTAAAACATCATGACTTTCAACCATTTTGATACCATACCTTAGAACATTATTTTATACATTTTGTATAAGAGAGTTAGGTCTTAGGGAGAATTGTTGTATAGATTTTGCTTGAAATAATTCCCTCTACACAAAAATTCCAAAATAATTCCCCCACAATAATTTCCCCAAGACTAATACCATATTTCCAAGTGTCACCTTTACTTAGAGAGCACTTTAATTATGTTTTAAGCTTAATTTAAAATTATTTTATCCCAAGACCAAATCTTAATTTATTAATACTAAGAGCTTAGGTTAGAATATTTATGTAGGGTCCTTTATACATATTTTTCTAAAAGTATTATGATAAGTCTTCATTTATACTTGTAGTAGAGAGTCTTGAGGAAATGACATGTGTCAAACTTATGATATTAAATTTGAAAATCATGTGGATGTCATTGATGGTCATGAGGATGTCATTTTATGGTCACATGAATGTCAAATTTAACCTCAATAGTGACCAACTTACAAGATTAAATTTGATATTTGTACGGACATCATTGACGGTCATGAGTACATCATTTGATAATCATACGAATGTCAAATTTAACCTTGTTAATGGTTAATTTATATAATAAAAGTTCAAATTCACATAGACATCATTCATGATCATGAAGATGTCAGTTGATAGTCATACAAACATCAAATTCAACCTCAACAATGGCTAACATTTAAGTGAACTAGCATATCAATGGTTTCATCCGTATAGTTGATCCAATAGTGTGAGATTAACATAGGCTTTTCAAAGGTCAAATATTAAGTAGAGAATTTCTATGTGGCACACCCATGTGATAAAAGTATAATTTAAAAGGTCTAATCCAAGATCTTATGGTACACATCTGCTTGGGCCCATTTGATTGAATCATGTAAGAGAGAGTTGAAATGTCAAATATTCATGAGAATGACAAGTGTTACCATCATGAGAGCCCAATATATAAATATAATGACCTAAAATAAGAAGTAAGGAGCCTAATACATAGAGCTTAGAAGCTTAGAAAAACTATCAAGTGGTATACATATGAAGAAAAAAAAAAGGAAATGACAAGTGTCAAGCACATAGGATTCATTGAGCCCAAAGCACTAAAATACAATGAACTACATTAAACTAGTACATAAGGATCGATGGTGCAAGTTATAGGTGGAATTTTCAAAGATCTTAGACTCAATCAAGTGTTGAAACTTGTCACATTTTAAAATATAATGGATAAAATAAATAGATATTTAGATGCTTAATCTATATATATCAATAGAAATTGGGTCTCACAATTAAGCTAGACCATGAACATGCATGTCTTAATCTGAATGATGAATATAAAGGTGAAGGTATAGACTCTATAAAAAGCATGGGTAAGCATGTAATGCATAGTTTAGATTTGTCATAGATAATAGTAGTGCCACTATTTCTAAAGCATTGGTAAAGAAATTTTTTTCCTTCATGCATATGTCAAAATTCCATTTCAAGGTGGCTAATATAAAAGATCAATAGGTTATTCTCACAACCTATAAAAGGAGGCATGTACAATTTTGATAAAATGGAATGTATTTTGAATTCTTGCATGCAATTCAATCTATAATTTTAATAAATTACCTTCATCTTCAAACATGCACATGTTGCATACCTCTAGTAAAGGTTATTTTAAATTGATAACTATAAGTAGACTTTTATATGGTTTTATACCACATTTATAACTCATGTTTTAACTATCACATGTAGTGACCTTACATGAACTTAGAGGATGAGGTGACCTCTTATCCAAGTCTATATAAATAATTTTTATCCAACTTTATCAAAGAAATTTTAAATACAGGAGTAGTATTAGTTTTCATCATCAAAAAATGTGTTTGTGTATTTTATTTCCAATTTATATGTAATTAGTTGTTACTTTATTTGGTTGTATTTTTCAATAATCTTTAGTCTGTAAAAGTTGAAAGTGGATTCTTGGTTATACCAATTGATGTAATAATCTATAGATGTGCAAAATATTTTGAAGGATTGGTAAATATATTAATTGGGATAATTAAGTTCAAATTGATTCATAATTTTATCGTGCATGAGTTCTTTCTTGGATTTGTTTTTATATGTGTGTGTAACAACTACCTTAGATACTTCACCAGCCCAAGCCATAATCTCTTGATTAAAGGTGTACAAGTGCTTCCCTAAAAGGAGAAAAATTTGTCTACAGTTTGTGAATATCCTTTATCTTTATCTCCTTATAATTCTTATCCATGTTTGACTATGTGTGTGTAATTTTTGCTAGTAACAGGCATAGGTTCTAAGAGCACTTGTCCTTTTAAAAACTAGCTAGGGAAGTAGTTCCTAAAAACCATAAAAACCTTATTTTTTGTCTTACCCTTCCCTCCTTTTTTGAGTTTTTTTTAGATCTACCCGCTCTAGGTTAACAACAATACACCCATACAATTCACATAGATATTTACTACCCTTATTAATACCCACACCTCTATCTAAAAATCTTATTGACAACCTACATGCCCTACCTGCAATTCCATCAATAGGTTGTAACAGACTGCATACCTACAACTCATGCCTTGGAGCGTAGTTTACCTTTATTAAGATTCTAAAATGTTAAAGTCTACCTCATTAAGGATATGGTGTGCATAAAACCTACATCAAAAAATCTAGATTGGTGCTAGAAGGAGGGGATGAATGTTCCATTGTCATTAACACAAGAGAGCCCCCTTTGTGAAAATCTCAAAAAAAAACCAAAAAAATCATAAAACCTAGAAAAGAAAAAAAATTGAGAATCGACTGGCTCAGAAAAGGACCCATATATATCACAAGTTCAACATGATCTCCCTAATGACCTATTCCTAAACCTTCCTAGGTTCCATAATAATCACCCAAAAGTTGTTGAAGGGCATCTTGTTGCCTACACATATGCTATGCATGTTACAGATATAAAATTTGAGGATGTAATATATAATTTGTTCCCATTCATTCTAGTAGAAGTCATGTATGACTGGTTAGGAGAGTTGGCACCTAGTTATGCTACTAGTTGGAGTGATTTTGAGGGACATTTTTTAATTAGATTTGGTCCAAATATTGATGTTCGTGATTTAAAAAATAATTTAAATTCTTCTATGAGGTTATCTATAATAGGTATATTAGATATGAATTGTATAGAAGTTTTCCAAAGAGAAAGCTTGTTACTATGCCCAAATAGGAACATAATAGAAGAGTTTACTTTTAATCCAAGAATTGTGCACAAGGAAGAAGAGATCACAAATGAAGAAGATGATTGGATCATAAAAGAGATAGAAGAGCATGCTATAACCATCATAGAAGAAATTATAATATCATAGAAGAAATTGAGATACCAATAATAAGAAGAGGAATACATCAAGCTAGGAGAATTGGATCATGCTAATTTTATCCCTATATTTGATGAGATAATTAAAGAAGAAATTGATGATAATGAGGAAAGTGTAAACTTAGAGGAACATTGTCAACCTTTGCAGTAGCTCGATGAGACATAATATGCCTAGGTAGAGGATCAATTACTTTGCCTTTCAAATGAAGATATTAGAACTAAATATGGTGTTGATGACTCTCTATCGAAAGACTCCTTTGATGATTATATTCTTGACTTATTCTCCTTTAATCATGTAGGCTCTAATGTTGGGATTTTAGATTATGTCATGCCTAAGCTAGGTATGTATTTTTATCTTGAGGAAAATGAAAAAGGTATGTTGGATTCCCTAATTAATTTTGATATTATTTATGTTATCCATTTCAATGGAATTAATTCACATATATACTCATGCCCTTATTTCATGGATGTTGAATTAAATTTATTGCCTAAATCTAATAAGTAAGACACTTTAGTTGATTATGTGATTGACCAGGAACCCCAGTGTGTGTGGACATCAACATCATTTAGAATTGAATTAAATACCTTTGATTACACATATTATGACCATGAAGTTACACATCTTCTAGTGCATAACTATTTAAAAGATGTAGATTATTTAGATGACAATAATCAGGGTTTCAATTCAAAAGAACATCAACAAAAAGATCAACAATAGGAAGTGGATGGGATGATCACTCTATAATTAGTAATTAATGAATATCTCACTCCTAAAATAAAAAATAATAAGCTCTAGGTAATCATAATTTTTATTCATAATTTGGAAAGTTGAGAGATGATTCATTCCAATAGTGAAGGTCACATTTAAAATGAGAGTTTAGATGAAGTTTTTGAAGAAATTTTTGTTCGTGATTATACTTATGATTTTGATTCTATCTTTATGGACCTTTCATATGATGAGTTCATAGAAGATGATGAATTTCAAGACTATAGGTCAGATCTAATATCCATTTTAGGAGATATTTTTGATGAGTTCTTTGATTATTGTGTTTGGTATGTCCCAATGAGTAACCCTAGTGTTTTGCACTAAAATATGAGGAAAGGAAAAAAATTATACTGAATGAATACAAGGATTTTCCTACCTATCTCAGAACATTAATGGGGAAAACCTTGTTATTACCAAAGAGTGAGAAGCATACCAAACAATGTCTCCAAATCCATCCCCCATATTGTTTGTAATTTATTACGAGTAGGATAAATCTAGGTTTCTTGTTTTCTATCATTTAATTTATTATATTAGTTTCCTTCTTTCTAGATTAATCTTTCCTACCTTCAATATTTTGCTTTCTTAGATTAATTTTAGTGCTTTCTTAGTTTAGATTTTATTCTTTCTATAATAGCTAATTTTTATTGCTTTCTATGATGATTGGAATTGTTTTTGCTTTGACTATGACCAAGTTAAAATCCAAACCAACTAAGTTTATGACTTCTAAGAAAGAGGGAAAATTTAAAATCTTGACACTTTGGGATGATTTTATAGATTAGGTGTATTTCTATGTTTTTGAGTCTTTAGTATGAAATTAGGTAATCATGAATTATTTTGAATGGTCATAATTGAATACTTTTACTAGGCATATAGAAGTTTCTCTCAGAGTAATTCATACAAATTTATAATTTTTTATTATTTTATTGGATCAAATGCACTTATCACATTGAATACCTATTGGAAATGATAATTTTAGGAATATATGTGGTTGGAAGGGATGTTCTAGAAATCATTTGTTTTATAATTAAAATAGCTCACTAGGGCTCCAACTCTTTTCTTTTCCATTCAAGAACAAAAGAAAAAAAAACAAATGGGTTGGAAAGTGCAAAAGAAAATCAAAAGGCTCAGATGATGAAATAAGGTCAATTTTCTATGAATCATGATCAAAATAAAATAATGGAAAGAGAAGAGAAGGAGAATAAGGTATCTCTATTAGGGCTATGGATGCCTAGCTAGAAGTAAAGGAATCTCTAAGTTTCCCTTGTTTCTTAGCTTTAAGCGATATTGAAACAAAACCTACAACTTCATCAAGCATTTGAAAAACTCATCATAATAGAGGTTAAATAAACTACACATTTGACACACACAGATCCTATAAATTAGAAGGTAATTATGTTGTATGAATTAACTTAGGGGTCTCTTTCATGTTTCTAATTTAAGTATTCTTTTGTGGCACACTTCATGACTGATTTGAGATTACAAACTAGAGTTCTGGGTTCTTGAATACTCAAGATTATTCCCCCTATGAGTCACCATTTATTGTACACAACACCCCCTTTTTTCCATAGGGAAATGGAGACCCACTTTTTTTAGACTATGGTCATGACTTTGAGCCCTCTCTTCTATATTTTTATGTAAAATTTTGGGAAAATACTAATTATTGGCCTTCATACTTTAGTAAAATGGCATTGGTATATTATGATTTTATCACCTAATGCTTGAATTCTTTCAGCGATTATGCAAATTAACTTTTTACACTTATTATTTTGGACTTATCCTATTGGTATTTGTTGATCTTTTTTTTATGCATGAATTCTTATAGGTCTTTTAGCCATAGACTTACCTTTACCAAATAAATTTTTGTGAACATTTTATCTTAAACAATTCCTCCAAAGGAAATGGTCTACAAGATTTTTACTATAGGCATTTTGCTTGATGAAATAGAATTATCCTTCGACCTTTTTGAGATTGCCCTTTGGAACTTTTGAAGTAGATCCTTTAGGACATTTGTCATGGATGAATTCCCTATGAAGTAGACCCTTTAGATTATTTCTAGATATAAATTACCCTTTGGCATTTTGAAATTTTCCTTCAGAACATTTGAAATGCCCTTCAACCTTTGAAAGTTACCCTTCAAGACTTTTGTTCGATGCCTTTTCCTTTTTCAACCATTACTTTAGATTTTTTTTTGAGATTTTTTTCTTGAGTAAATGAACCTACCCTTTGGGATTTATGAAACATTTCCTTTGACCTTTTTGTATTAACCTTTTACCCTAAGAACCTATCCTTTAACACTTTTGCCCCTAGCCAATTCCTTCAGACTTTGTGTTTTAGACATTTTGTCTAATGAAAAATGCCTAAAACAATTTCCCCAAGGGCACATGCCCTTCAGAATTTCTAAACTAGCCCTTCGAACACTTTAAAAATTACCCTCCATCTCCTTTTAAAGTGGCCATTACCCTTCAAGTCTTTATCCTAGGCCCTTTCCCCTCCAAGACTTTCCCTTGGGAATTTCATCATGGGCCCCTTTGCCCTTCACACCAACATTTTAAGAATTTTGTCTTGGGACTTTGTCCTTCAACCAATTATTTCAGACATTTTGTCTAAGAGATTCTTCATGACTTTTGTCTTAGGCATTTTTCCCTTTGAGCCTACCTTTGGGACTTTTGTCTTAGGCCCTTTTTCCCTTTGACCAATTCCTTCAAACATTTTATTTAAAACATCATGAACTTTGGAACTTTTGAGACCATCCCTTTGAACATTCCTTCATACATTTTATCTAAGATAATTGGTTCTTCAAGAGAATTGTTTCAAACATTTTTCCCAAAATAATCCCCCCAAATAGAAATTTCAAAACAATTCACCCACAACAATTGTCCTGAGACTAATAACATATAGTCAAGTGGAAACCTTGTTTAGATACCATTTTCATTATGTTTTGAGCTTAATTTAAGATTATTTTAGCCCAAGTCCAAATCATATTTAATTAATACTAGGACCTTAGGCTAGAATATTCATGCAAAGTCCTTTATACATATTTTCCAAAAGTATTATGGTAAGTCTTATTTTCATTTATACTTGTAGGAATAGGGAGTCCTAATGAAATGACATGTGTCAAACCTATGAGATTAAATTTTATAGTCACACAGACATCATTATTGATCATAAAGACATCATTTAACAATCATATGAATGTAAAATTTAACCTCAACAACAACCAGCTTAGGAAATTAAATCTGATAGTCATATAGATGTCATTGATGGTCATGAGGAAATTATTTGATGATCATTTAAACATCAAATTTAACCTCAACAATGGATAATTTATAAAATTAAATTTGATGGTCATGTAGATGTCATTGATGGTTATGAGGATATCAATTAATGGTCATGTGAAAATCAAATTTATCCTTAGCAATGACCAAATATGAAGTGGACCTAGAAAATCAATGGTTCAAATTGATCCATATTTTTGATCTAATGGTGTAAGATTGATGGATAATTTTCAAAGGTCCTAGATTAAGCATAGAGTTACCAAAGTGGCATACCCACATGATCAAAGTACAAGTTAAAAAGTCTAAGCCGAGATCCTATGGTGCATGTCTATTTGGGCCCATTTGATCAAATGATGTGAGAGTGAGTTGAAATGTCAAATATCCTTAAGAGTGAAAATTATCACCATCACAAGAGCCTAGTATAGATATCTAATGACCCATGAGAAGAAGTAGAGATCCCAGTACATAGATCTCAAAATCCAGGAATAATTACCAAGTGGAATACATATGAAGCAAAGTAAATAGGGAATGACAAGTGTCAAGCACATAGGAGTCAATGACCCCAAAACACTAAAATCTAATGAAGAGCATTAAACCAGTACATAAGGATCGATAATTTGATTCCTAGGTGGACTTTTCAAAGATCCTAGATTTAATCAGGTGTTGACACATGTCACATTTCTAAAGCTAACAGGGCATTATGGATAAAATATGTAGATCTTTAGATGCATGAGCTATATCTATCAATATAAATTGGGCCTGACAGTTAAGCTAGAGTATGAACATGCATGTCTTAATTTGAATGATGAATATAAAAATGAAGATCTAGATTCTATAAAAAGCACATGCGAGCATGTAATGCATAGTTTAGATTAGTCATGACTAATAGTAGTGCCACTAGTTTTAATGTATTGGTAAAGTGATTTTGGTCATTCATGCATATATTAGAATTCTATTTGAAGGTGACTAATATGAAAGATCAATAGGTTGTTCTCACAACATATAAAAGGAGGCATGTATAGTTTTGGTAAAACAATGTGTATTTTTAAGTCTTACATGTAATTCAAGATATAATTATAAAAATAATCCTTCATCTTCATACGTGTGCACACATTTCATATCTTTGGAAAATTTTATTTTAAATTGATAATTGTAAGTATAATTTTATATAATTTTAGACACAATTAGAACACATGTTCTTACTATCACATGTAGCGACCTTGCATGAACTTGGAGGATGAAGTGACCCCTTACCCAAGTATATATAAACAATTATAATACAACTTGTATTTTTTCAAAGAATTTTTAAATATAGGGGAAACATCAGTTTTGATCATCAGTGAATGTGTTTGTGTATTTTCTTTCCAATTTATGTGTAGTTAGTTATTACTTTCTTTGGTTCCATGTTTCAATAATATTTAGTGTGCAAAATCTATGAATGGATTCCTAGTTATAATAATTGATGTATTAATTTGTAGATGTGTAAAAACTATTAAAGAATTGGTAAATATATTAATTGGGATAATTAATCTCAAATTTATTCATAATTTTTATTGTGCATGAGTGATTTCTTGGATATGTTTTTTTGTACATGTGTAACAGTTGCCTTAGATACTTCACTAGCTCAAGCCATAATATCCTAAGGGTGTGTAATAGCTACCCTGAAAGGATAATCCTTTTTTTGAGGCTTGTGAATTTCATGTATCTTTATCTATTTAAACTTCTTAGTCATGTCTAATTATGTGTTTGCAATTTTTGCTAGTAATAGGCATAATTTTTTAGAGCCCTTGTCCTTTTAGAAACTAGCTAGGGAAGTAATTCTTAAAAACCATAGAAACCTTTTTTTTGCCTTACCCTTACCTCTTTTTTTTAGTTTGTTTTGAGATATACCTACTCTATATTAGAAATCAACCACCCAACCAACTCACATAGAGATTCACTACCCTTATTAAGAACCATACCTCTATCCAAAAACCTAAATGCCGTACCCCCTATTCCATCAATAGGTTGTAATAGACCACATATGTATAACTCATGCCTTGAAATGGATGTTACATCTATTGATATCCTAAAATGTTATAAGTACCTTGTTAAGGCTATGGCATGCACACAACCCACATCAATATAGGTATCATCAACTAAAGGAGACAGACAATTATCCTCAAGCTTCATAATAGATATAAAGGGTTTTGAATTTGGATTATAGTAAAACATGTTAAACTATGATTAAAAAAAATAAGGGGCATACTTGTATTATTTAATAGTGATCCTATATTCAAATTGATAAATGTCAATCCTGAGAAAGTAATACAACAAGCCCAAGCCAGTCATTGAGAATATGCTAGACAAAGAAATTTTTACTATTGTAATGGTGGATGTATAAATCTTTGTGATATATAGGTCATCCACATAGAGAATGATAATCCATATTGAATCATCCTATCATAAAATGTAGACATTTAGATAATAATGGAATATAGTGAACCCAACCAAAATAATAAAGGATTCCATCTTGGCATATCAAGCTCGATGAGCTTATTTTAATCCATAGATAGATCACCTAAGTTTTCAAACTAAGGAATAATATTACATAAATCCTTGTGTTTTCTCCATGTATATTTCCTCTTTGAGGTCATCATGAAGAAATACACTCTTCAAATCTATCTAATGAACATCCCAATGATGTGTTATAGCAAGAGTGAGTCAAATTGAGTTCATTTTAGAAAGTAGGGAAAACATATTGGTATAATCAATTATTATTTTATATATCCTTGCAATTTTAGGCATAGAGTATTATGACATGTGATATATGGTTCATTTTATCTCCTTATCTAATTGTGCATGATGAATATTTTAGATACATCTCCACCAAATGGTTGATCACACCTTACTAACTATGTAAATAATGTTATTAATAAGTGAATTTCATGTATATCACTTTGCTACCAAACATGATTTAAACTTGTATATGTACCCATATGCTACATTTTTTAATAGACCCACCTACATCAAATGAGTTTTCTTCCCTTAGGAAGAGGGACTAAATCCCAAGTTTTGTTCCTCAAAAAGGAACCATACTCCTATTTTATAGTAGTATACCACTTAGGATTGCTTGATGCCTTATTAAATGACTATGGATTAGAAGTTGATGCATTGAATGCATGTGGGGCATTGTGTAACTATGAACACATTTTCATGGTGTCTAATGTATATCCAACCTAATGGCCAACACTTTTTAGTGTCCATGTATCCCAAATATGAAAAAATATTGGATATTTAGGAGGAGATTTATCATACTCTAAATATATTCTAGGATAAAGAGGAGGTGAGTCCCCATAACTCCTATCATCGTCAAAACTAGAAGAAGAATATAGATCATCATGAAGATACTTAGGTGTATTTGAATCAATATAAATATCATCAAATCTTGGTACATCTAAGGAATATGGATAAGTGTCAAGTGTTGATTTTGAAGGACCCTCTTGAAATTGAACACTTCTCTTAGTGAAAAACTTGTGAGTAGTTGGATGGAGAATCATATATCTCTCAATACCCTTGAGATATCCCATGAAGATATAAGGCCAACTATGAGGTTCTATTACATTACATTTCTTATTGGGAATGCAGGACATAATAGGGGATCTAAACACTCAAAAATGTTTAGCTATGATTTTTTGACTACTTCATGCTTCAAAATGAGTGACTCCCTTAAATTCTTTATGAGGAACTTATTTTTGGATATAACAAGCACAACTGATGGCCTTGGCCAAATAATAAGGTGTGAGAGACTTGGAGTGTATCATACATTTGGTCATTTAATTCAAGGACTTAAAATTTTGATCTACAACACCATTATGTTGAGGATTGTACACTAAAGTTCAATCCCCTCATATGTGTAGAATTACTCAAAACTATTACTCAATATTCAATACCATTATCTATGTACAATATCTTGATGGATTTACCTGATTATTTTTATACAAGTTTGTTGAATTCTTGAAAATGATCAAACACATCATATTTATACATAATAAAGTACACCTAAGTATACCTCAAAAATTCATCAATGTAGGTAATCATGTATTTATTCCTATTGAATTGAGTTATAAATGGACTAATAATGTCACTGTGAAATCACTCCAATATTTGTGTATATCTTCATGATTTATAATTTCCATAATTATATTTAAGATGTTTACCAAGTATGAAATCTTGATAAATTCCATGAAAAATGAATGTGTGGAAGCCTTGAAACTAGGTCATTAAAACCTAGTTGATCCACATATCGATAGTTGAGATGGTTGAATCACTCATGTCATAATTTACTCACCCTCATTTTAATGAATGACTATTATAATAGTGGTTTGATCAAGAGAAAACTATAAGTGCATGACTTGTATTGGTGATCTACTTTCCCAAATACATCTATGGAGTCATTGTCTACTTACCTAATAACCATATAATTAGGTATGGATGTTTCTACGCTAATTTTGATTTCACATTCAAAAGATAGAAATGAGAAACTAAGAGATGGTCTAGGGTTAGAAGATACCTGGATATAGTCATGCACACCGAAATCAGACGTTGGAAGGTATTCCTCTTTGGCTGTGGAGGAATGGCACCTGCGAAGAAAAAGAGACTAAACACAAAAAAATGTTAGACGAAGAGACGGTGGGCTGTCAAGCAAACGCTTGATCCTTGAAGTACGAAGACTTCCTTAAGGGATATCAACCCACTAATAAAAAATAGAATATTTGATTGAAGTATAAATAATGAAAGATAGAATGAAAGCAAATAAAAGACAAAAAGTAGAATGCGTACCTGATATGCAGCAAGCTACTCTACACAGTTGCCGGTGTCAGTCTCTATGCCAGTGTCAGTCAGGGAAGGGAGCCAATGTCAGTTAAAATGTCGACGTCGGTAGGGGTAGTTACCAGTGTTGGTCAGGGCAACAGTTTTGGACAGGGTATGGTCGAGTTTGGACAAGGTCTTAAGATTTGCAGAAAGGTCAGATGCTTTTGTCTGAGGGTTCTGGAAGCTGATTTAAGAGTTAGAGGGATTGTTTGGGGGTTTATGTGCAAGGGGTATGGGCAGAGTTACAGACTGTATATTCTGCAGAGGGTGGATAAAGGTGATACGGGTGGAAGTAAGGTCGGGGCTATAGTCTGAATCTAAATCTGGGTAATGGTAGTAATTAAAAACAATAACCAGAGATCAAAATAAAAACATAGAACAAATGCTTACCTGTTATGTGCTAAAGATAAAATTCAAAGACATGATTGATGTTGTCGCTGTGTCGCAGAAGTTTGATGTAGCAGACCTCTAGCAAGATGACTGAATTAGAATACCTGTACCAGAGAGAGAATGCAAGAGATTGATTATAGATTGGTTGGATGTCAGAATTGGTTGATCATTCAAATGAAGAGGTTTGTTGATTCATATGAAGGAAGGTTTGATAACTAATCAAGAAAAAAATTGGCAACCGAATAAATAATGGATAACAGATAATGGTTCTTGTGTTCAGGTTGAGAATGCAGTCTTAAAGATAACTGATGTCAGCAGGACTACCGACGTCGACTGATAAGTGACCGACATCAGCAATGTCAACCAGGTTATGATCGTCATCGGTAGATGTAGAATGGGGACAAAGGCTAACTTTAGCTCTCTGCTCATTTTTACATGCTGCCAGGGTCAAGGCTTGTGGGAAAATGGTCGATAGGGGTTAAATAGGCATGGAAAACTAAAATGGGGGTTAAGGGGAGGACGACAAGGGTTAGACATAATTACGGTGTCTACATTTTCCCCTTTTTGTCTTGTTGGTTATTCTAGACGAACTGCAAGACAAAAATAGGAGTTGGTTGCCCCAGGTGTGGGATAAGGTTGATTCCATCTTGTTGGTTGTTTAAGTGAACTGCAAGACAAAAATAGGAGGGTTGGTTGCCCCAATTATGGATGAGGTATTCCCCCTTAAAGTAGGATTCGAGAGAAGGGAACCTGGAATCAGGTGCTGATTTGACAAAGATTGGGTGAAAAAGGGCTGAAGATAGAGTGAGAACGTTGCAAAAGTTATGATTGCATGTACACCACTTCACAAGGATGGTTAGGTCAAATTGTCGTAGGTCGAGGGTCGAGGAGTGTCAAAATTGAAATAACCAGGCCCCAGCATTTAGTCATCTGCTGATTGGGTTATTCAATCTAAGCTAAAGCTCAAATGGTCGTTGTGTTCCAGGTATCCCAGGCTTAGGAAGTGCTCCCAAAAACATGAAAAAGTCATAAGTAGTGTAGATCAACCGGCTTGCAATCCTATACTTGTGAAGGTTAAAAATAGTCTGCACACAATTTTGCTAGCTAATCATGAGGTAGCATACATGCAAAAACAACCAAGGAAAAATCACTTTGGAAGTAGTTGCGGTTAGAGGAGATGGTCATGATCTCCAAGGTCATTGGTCAAGGTGGATGGATGGATGAAAGGATGTGGCTGAGCTAACCTCAGAAGACATTATGTGATCTGAGTGCTGCCTACATAGCCCTTGTGTGAAGGGTCTTAGGCCAATGTAGTTCTCCCTTCTAGGGAGGAAGGGTCAAAGGGATGGAATTGGTCTTGGTTGAGGGCAAGGTCATGGTCAAAAGGAGGAAAGAAGGTTTGTCCATCAGAGAGATGAACAAACAAAGGTGGTCGAGCTAACCCCAAAATATGTTGTGTCATCTGAGTGATACCTACATAGCCCTTGTCTTAGGGCCTCAGACCAATGTAGTTTGAAACTAAGAGTCTGAGTGGTAAACAGGTGGTGAAAGTGGTCGATAGACTGGTCTTGGTCAAGGTCAAAATGATGAGGAGAAAAAGGATGTTACAGCCTTTTCCAAATGGTGTATTCTATAACATTGGTGATGTGGTCTTTCATCCCTAGCAATTTTCCATAGTCGTGATGGACATATGCTAAAAATGAATTGAGGTCTATTTATGCTTTAGCAAGTATTGGTTTATGCTTAACATAAATTGCATCTGGTCGATAGTTTCCATGTGTATTGGTGTCCATAGAAACTAGTGTGAATAGGTTATGATGATGTGTTAGGTCTAAAAATGTTGGGTTGGCTTGGTTGGGTTTGATAAGTGATGAAGGTTAAATGTGACCAAAGTGTAGAAAAAGTGAAAGGCATATTGCTCTTTCATTGACAAGGACCAGAAATGACAGCATAGATAGGGGTTATTAGAACCAAGAGCCCCATTCATGCATGATGTCATTGACCATATGTTGTGTTAGAGTGGTAATCGAATCACTTTGACATTAAAGTGAGCTCAAAGTCCCTTGAGCAGGTGATAGGAGGAGGATAGGGTAACCCATTTTAGAGTAGAGATAACTTTGCCCCTTTTATAGGAGACTCTGAGACAACTACAAGCCAAGTCCATGATTTTATTTTATTTATTTATTTATTTATTTATTTATTTATTTATTTTATTTTTATTTTTTTGGTGCAGACTGATCAATGTGGGAAGTCTACATAGAGATGTCATTTGCTTGGTGGTCATTTGCGAAGCTGATCAATGCAAGAAGCTGCTAAGAAAGATTGTTGTTTGTAGCAAGAGTTAGTCATAGCCATCCTTCAAGGGAGTGGTCCATATTTTGCTTTATATATAAGGGCTTTGAATAGTTGTCCTTTGAGGGAGCAGTCTATTAGCTATAGCAATGATAGTACAGTTGTCCTTCGAGGGAGCAGTCTGCCTTTTGATGTGATTTGGTGACCTTGGATATTTTTGACATCTTGATTTGTTTTGACAAAAATGTGAGTCATGGACCAGACTATAGAAGGTCAAGGGTTCCCTTTTGTTAGGACAAAGCATCCATACTGTATAAAAGGGGTATATAGGATTTGTTAAGGGGAGTAGGGCTGAAAGGAATGAGGACTAAGAGGACAGGGATTGCTCAAGGGACGAGCTCAAGATAAATGTCAAGTGGATGAGTACTCGACTAATAGTAGAATGGTCACAGATGCAATGCATTAAGAGGCTCAGGTTCTGGTCATCCATCGAGAGAATACAAATGATACGTCCCTGATCCATACTTGTGCGTGATAATGAAAGGTCCGAGCCAATTAGGGGCAAACTTGCCTCATTTACTTTGCTCCATATTGGTCACATGCTGATTCTCTTTAAGGATGAGGTCTCTGATATTGAAATCTCATTCTCGAAAATTTTTTTCATAGGCTCGCTTGATGCGATGTTGATAGACATGGAGATGGTTGAGGGTAGCAAGATGGCGCTCATCAAGTAACTCAAGTTGAGCTAAGCGATCTTGATGAAAGTCATCGTTAGAAAGAATGTCATGCAGAGAGATGTGGAGAGATGAGATCTGTACTTCAAGAGGTAGGACAGCCTCTATTCCATACATAAGAGAAAAAGGGGTAGCACCCATGGAGGTTTGAGTGCTAGTGTGGTAGGCCCACAAAGTGAAGGGAATGTGAATATGCCAATCCCTTCCAGTGTCGCTGACCACTTTCATGAGAATTTTAGTCAAGATTTTGTTGGAAGCCTCAGCTTACCCATTTTCTTGTGGGTAGTAAGGCAAAGAGAAACTAAGCTTGATGCCAAATGAGTCGCATAGTTTTTGGATAGTCTTATTTTTGAAGGACTTGCCATTGTTGGTGATAATTTTATGAGGACACCGAAGCGGCAGATGATGTGGCTACTGATGAAGTCGACAATCTTGTCGGCTTTTGTGGAGATGAGAGGAATGGCTTCCATCCACTTGGTGAAATACTCGATGGTGGTGATGATGGATTGATGATGAAGAGACGAATGAGGGTTAATCTCACTAATGAGATCTATGCCCCACTGAGAAAAAGGCCAAAAATCCTGAGCAACTTGTAAGGTGTGACTAGGAAGATGAAGCAAGTTAGAGTGCTGCTGACACTTGATGTAATGCCAAACATAGTCGCTACAATCTTGATGAAGGGTGGGCCAATAATAGCCCAGACGAAGGATGCACTTGGCAACTAAATTCCCACTGAAATGTCTGCCACAAATCCCATCGTGGACTTGCTTAATGGCCTGAGATGCTTCAGTGGAGGTGAGACAGTGAAGAAGGAGGCTGTCGAAGCCTCGCTTATAGAGAAGACCCCCTAGCATGGTATAGCGAGCAGTATGCTTGATAAAAGTTCATCATGCATTGTTAGAGAGGTTGGAAGGAATGACAGACAAAGATAAGTAGTCCACAAGTTGCTTATACCAAACATCTCATGGGCTAGAGTCTATGGTGTTGACATGATTAATGTTAAGAGAGATATAGGAAGGCAACAGCACATGATGCACCGTGACAAAAAGTTTGGATGCAGATGAGGAAGATGGGATATGTGAAGCGAGAGAAGCCATGGTGTCAGCAAACTTATTCATGGATCGAGGAACAGTCTGTCAGAGGTAATGGTCAAAAGATGCAAGGAGAATGTCAGCACGATTTTTGTACCTTTGCAAAATTTTATTTTTACAGAGGTATGAACCATTGACCTGATTGATGACAAGCTGTGAGTCACCAAAGATGGTGATGGACTTGATGCTGAGAGAGAGGGTAGTCTGAAGTCCCAAAATTAAGGCCTCATATTCAGCCATATTATTGGTATAATTAAAGTCAAGCTTGAAAGACAAAGGCATGGGCTCACCATCGAGTGGGATGAGAATGACTCTTACACCCCCACCAAGTTGACATTTGGAGCCATCGAAGAACATGGTCATTTGGTAGACAATGTCATCAATGGAAAGCACAGCAATAGACTTGTCAAGAAACTCGCACTACGAAGGTTGATTGTTGGGAAGAGGGGCATCTGCTAGTTGATCAGCGATGGTTTGCCCCTTGATAGATTTCTACTGGATGAATTTGAGGTCAAACTCAGCAAGCAACATGAGCCACCGAGCCATATGTTGATGTTAATATGGCTTGGAGTGCATAAACTTAAGAGGGTCGGTGTGAGTGATGACAAAGGTTTTGTGGTTAAGAAGATAGTGGCAGAGCTTGGTAGTGGCAAAGACTAATGCCAAATAGAGTTTCTTAGTATGAGTATACTGAGTTTCATAATCGACCAGTGTTTGGCTGATATAGTAGACCGCTTGCTCATGGTGATGCTCGTCTTGGTGCGCGATCATGGCACTTAACGAATGGTTGGTGACAGAGATATAAAGGTAGAAGGGTTGATCATCTTTAGGTGGAATGAGGACTAGTGGAGAGACTAGATAGCATTTAAGGGCTTCAAAAGCCTCTTGATAGTCCTTATCCCATGTAAAAGAGACATCATTCTTAAGGAGATGATGAAAAGGTTGGCAGTAGTCAGAAAGCTGCGAGATTAAACGGTAAATGGACTAGAGCTTCCCTTGTAGACTGCAAAGCTGCTTGAGATTGGTTGGGGGCGGCATCTCGAGGATAGTGCGGATCTTAGCGGGATCTATCTCGATGCCACAAAAAGAAATGATAAAGCCAAGAAGCTTGCTAGAGAGGACCCTAAAGACACATTTCTTGGGGTTAAGACAGACATCATATTGAAGAAGGTGAGAGAAGATGATTTTGAGAATGGTCAAATGGTCACGGCAAAGCTTGGACTTGCCAAGAAGGTCGTCCACATAGTCCTCCATGATTTTGTGGAGGAGATCATGGAAAATGTAGGTCATGGCATTCTAATAAGTGGGACCTACATTCTTCAAGCTGAAAGGCATGACTCGATAGCAGAAAGTCCCCCATGGGGTAATGAAAGTGGTCTTGTGCTGATCTTCTAAAGCAATCAGTATTTGATTGTATCCTGAAAACCCATCCATGAGAGATAGCATCTCATGGCCGGCCATGAGATCAACAAGCTGGTCAATGATAGGAAGAGAAAAGTCATCTTTGGGATAGGCTAAGTTAAGGTCGCGATAGTCTATGTAGATTTGGATCCCCCCAGTCGCCTTGGTGACTGGGACGATGTTAGAGACCCACTACGGATAATCAATGGGCTGGATGAAGGAGACAGAAAGGAGGCATTGAAGCTCCTCTTTGACAAGGAGGGCAATGCAAGGATGCATCTTTTGAAGCTTTTGCCTAACAGGCTTAGCCTCTAGTTTGGTGACAATGTTATGGGTAGCGATGGTGGGGTCGATGCCAGGCATGTCACGATAGGTCCAGGCAAAGGCCTTGCTATGGTCTGAGAGGAACTGGGTATAGTTAAGCTACTCCTGAGCATCTAAAGATTGTCCAATCTTTGAGATGTGAGGAACATTAGAAGAAGGGAGGTTGATGTCAATGGTTGATTCATTTAATAGAACCTGGGTCTTAGAAGGGAGAGAGCGTTGGATGAAAGAGTCATCGGCGCCCATGTAGGAAAGAATGGCATCATTGTCAATGCAGGGATAGTGTGAATGGTTGCTGACTCATCTTCTACCATGCTAAGAAAAATGAGAGGGAGAGACCTGGGCACCCCATTGAGCTGATAAGTCAAGGGTTCTAGGTGGATGGTGTTTATGGAAAAAAAACTAGGAGGGATGGAACCCACTGACTCCGTAGGTGAAGGAGGAGGAATGGCTGAGCCTAGAGGAGATTGGTCAATGGTTGGTTTAGGACAAAGGTCTGTAGGGGTCTGAGTGGGGTTGTGATATCCCAGGCCATACCATTTCTTGGCATCACCATTGCTGAGCAGTTTGATGGGCTGATGGGAGCCCTACTCATAGCGTCTGAAGCCAAAACCCTTCCATGCACACCTGTAAAGGTAAATGTGTGCAAAGGTAGGGTTTCCAAGAAATGAGAAGTCTAATGTGAATGGTTGAGGTGAAGAAAGAGGATTGCAATTAGTAGGAGCTTGATCAAGCCCCCCATAGACAAGGTTGGTTCAGAGGTGAGGAGGACCATAAGGCATGATCATCCTGATTCGATGGTCGTAACTAGGGCTGTGATGAAGGCGTCCATACTCTTGTGGAGTTTGGAACATGTCTAAGGCCAGCAAGCAATATTCCCCCAATGAAAGTCTTTAGAAGATGTCTTCCATGGGATCTATGGTCATTGCTTATAGGGGAGGTGTGAGGGCGACCACCGGTTGCGAACTGGTTGAAGCTTCCACGAATGGAGGTGGTCCCAGGGTTGATGGCTTGACAGGAATGAGAACGTCATTTGGATGGTAGGTGGTGTTACAAGTTTTGAAGGGTGAAGGGTCAGTGGGAATGGTATGGACTTGCCCATAGTGCTCAAATTTCACACAACGGTGTAGGGTGGAGGGGACACAGGCCATGGCACAGATCCAGGGTCGGCCTAGTAAGATGTTGTATTGAAACTCTCCTTTGATGATATAAAAGAGCTTTGGGACTATGCGTGGACCAATGCGAATGTGAAGGATGACTGTGCCAATGGTTGTGGCAGTGGTGTCATTAAAGGAACATAAGATTGCATCAGTTTTGGAGACACAATTCTTGGGAAGAGCCAACTATTCAAAGGCATGGGTGGAGATAATGTTGATGCTGGCACCTCCATCGATCATAATGCATTTAATGCGTGTTTGATCAACATAGGTAGTGATGAAGAGGGTAGCATCTTGATCTTTTGTATTGGATGTGGGAATCTCAGAATCACTAAATGTGATGGAGGCAACAGGGGCTAAAGAGTAGACAAGGGCAGCAAGTGGCTGGGGGTCCTCGGGTTGAACCTCAGCTCTGTGTAGGGCTCTGATGAGGGCTTGACGATGTTGGAGTGAGGTTTGGATGAGGTCATAAAGGGACATCTTCACAGGCATCTGGTGAAGCTGTTTTAACATAGAGTCATGAATTGCCCCTGAAGAGGAAGAAGAAGAGGGTTGAGGCGTGCCAAAGATAGAAATCTTAGGCTTAGGCAGTTGAGGTGGCTGGATGAAAGGGTAGGTCTAAGGAATGGCAGATTTTTCCTTTGCCTTGTCCTTTTGTGACCTGGTGGTTATGTGAATGGCATTGATTTCAAAGATAGGGGGTGAAGGAGATGAAGGGGTCATGGTCTACTGATGAGATGTTGATGGGTCTAAAGAGGTTAGAGGGTTATGAGAAAGAGTTAGGGGTCAGTCGAGAGTGTCCTCAAATAGAAGAGTGTCTCTCTCCAGATAGCAGTGAATGACGGTCTTGAGGGCACAACAAGTCTCGGTATCGTGTCCTGGCGTATGATGATATAAGCAAATCTTTGTGTCATCGAACTAGGAGGGCTTAGACTTGAGAGGTTGGAAAGGCCTGATGGGTGGAAGGGTTATGTTGGAAGTCTACAAAAGTTGATGCAAGATTAAAGAGTATGATCCCACTAAAGGGTCCATGCTTGTCGATGTGTGCGATACTGGTGACTTTTGCTTAGCCAGAGTCAGAGGAGGCTTCCATACCACCTTTTGGATTGATGGTGTGGTGAAAGGTGGAAATGGTACTTTCTTCATGAGAGGTACCACACTTTCAAGAGAGGGTAGGCTAGCGGTAGGCAAAGGAAGCAAAGGAGGCAACTGGTTTTGATTAAAAGTTAGAGTGGGAAGGACTCTGGTCAGGGTCGAAGGATGGGGGCCAAAATGGAGGGTAATGATGATGAAGGAGGAGGCATTCACCTCTGTGGTTTAGCAATCTTCTATGACTTGGGTTGAAGACTACTATTGGTCAAGGTCTGGTCTAGGTCCACCTTCACTTGCGGATGAGTGAGGTTGGAGACAGGGCAAACGCCAAGTGACTTGATAGGTTTAGATGGGGTAAATGTGGGTTTTGGTTTTGATGGGGTCGATTGAGGCTTAGAAATGGGAGTCTGGTTTTTGTTAAAGGTCTTGGGAGATTTCACCATGGGAGGATTAGTTACATGAGATGAGAGGGCATAGGCATGTTGAAGAGCTATGAGACGCTCCCACAATCCCTGATGCTCCACTTTCTTAAAAGGGAGAAGTTTGAGTTTCTCCACTAGTCAGGAAAATGGATGAGAAGATGTGGGATGAGGTTTGGGTTCTTGAGAAGATGTGGATGGTTGTGGGGTTGAAGATGAGACTGGTGTAGCGGTCTTAGACCCAAGGCATGATGGAGTCATGACAGGTTTGTCTATGGTTAGAGACGAAGGAGTGGTAGGTTCTTCCCTAGGTGGAGAAGAAACTAGAGAATGAGGCTCCTCAAGCGGGTAAAGAGCAAGGATGATTGTGCCTTCCACTTGCGATCAAGGAGTAGGAAGGGTTAGGTCCTCCATGGGCAGTAGGAAGGGGGATGGTGAAACTGGCGGTGTTGGTAAGGTCGAGGCATCCTCCAAGATGAGAGAGGTTGACGAAGAACTAACCAGAGAAAGAGGTTCATCCACATGTGATGGACTGATGGATGGACTCACTTCTTGAGGTTGGTTGGAAATGAAGGGCAAGACCATATTGACTGTTCGTATATTGTGTTCATGAATGTTGTCATTCAAGGTCTGGATATTGTTCTGAGTTGGTGGATGATTGGGGAATGGTTGCTTGAAGATGTCGATGCCTTGATTAGGTGGCGCATTAGGATTGTCAAGGATGAGGTCACCCTTTTCTAGCATGTCTTGGATGATGTTTTTAAGGGTTTTACAATTGCTCGTGTCATGTCCTTTAACACAATGGTAGTTACAGAAGTTGTTTTCCCTATACCACGTAGGGATGGCGCGTGAGGGATCAATTTGTGGAGGTGATCGGATCTAGGGGAGATTGAGGACCCTTTGTTTGATGAGTTTTTCCAGCATAGATGTGTATGATTCTCTGAGTGGAGTATACTATCGTTGTATGTATCTCTGCTAAAATTGGTGGGTGGCACTCTGAGATGTGGATGGCTCAGGCTGATTAGTTGAAGGTGAAGAGGAGGAAGATCTAACGACCACAGCGTTTGCTAAAGCTTTAGATTTAGGATTGGATGAGGAAGGCTTAGAAGAGGGGTCATTGGTCTTGGAGTTGGGATTCTTGCTCCGTAACTTGACTTTATTCTCCTTGATGGCATGTAACTCAAGTTTACAGGCCATTGTGAAGGCTTTGTTAAAAGTGCAGAAAGTCTAAACCCTCAAGGTGGAAGAAATATGTCTGGCGTAGGCTTGGGAGAAAAGTTCAATAAGCTCAAGTTGGGGTAGAGAAAAGGAGAGTTGATTGATAAGGCCCCTCCATCGAGCAACAAAATTAGTAATGGATTCATCCTTGAATTGGCAGATAGAATAGAGGTCTGTGATTGAGACCTTCTTGGTGATGTTGATACAGAAATGATCGAGGAAGAGCTGGGCCAGCTGAGTGAATGTGAAGAGGGAATGGCTAGTAAGGGAGTTGTACTAGTCAAGCACAGCACCTGAGAGAGACATAGGAAATGTGCGTAAAAGCAATGCATCATCGTGGGTGATAAGGTAATAGGCATGTCTGAATGCCCGTAAGTGTTGTTGTGGGTCTTCTTTACTTTGAAAATGAGAAAACTTAGGAAGTTCCCACTGGCTGGGATATGGTCAAATCGGGATGGAAGGATGGATGGGCTCGTTGCAAATTTGTTCGTATGAGAGAGTATTGCATGAGCCATAAACAGAGGTCTCTAAGCTGGACATCTTGTCCATCAGCATTTTGATAATATCTACTGATGGATTGGTGGGTGCAGTGCCCCCTAGATTGTAATGCACTTGAAAGAGGCTAGAAGAGGCATACGACGTAGTTGGTTGTACTAGTAAGGGCGCAACATACGAATGACTAGTCGTAGGGATAGAAGAGAAAACTAAGGATGGTTGGGTAGAAGGCATGGCTAGGCTCGATGTTGCCATAGGGGGTTGGTTAGTGGTAACATGGGCCAATGGATAGGTAGCCACCCTGGTGTTGATAGGGGCCAGGGTAGGTGAAATAGAGACGACCAAATTTTGAAAGGGGGTAGAAAGTGGTTGAGTGGGTTGAGGTTGATGGGGGGCCGAAACCCTAGTGGAAGTGGGCCCAAAGATGGAGGGAGAGGCCACACTTGGATGGTTGGTCAAATGTTGGTCATTGGTCGAGGCAATAGCCTAGGTGTCAAAAGGTTGAACTACGGACACTGTTGATATGGCCGTAGTTTTGAGAAGAGAGGTCATCATTCCATAGATTGGATTGCCCAAGGAGTCTCGCGTTTGGCTATTCATGAGATAGTGCTACAAGGCTTTGACGTTGAGGTCTAAGAATCATGCAAAATCTTGGTCCCCTTCTAGGACAATAGGCGTCTGGGTCGGGGATGGTCTAATAGGAGTTCTTTCAGTCTCTGAGTGGAACTCCATTATAGGACTAGTTATGGATGGGGTAGACGAAAGCAGGTGATGCCTCGCATGATCGACTAGAGCTTTGGCTTGACTACGAGTCAGAACCATTCAAGGTAAGAAAGAACATCCTCACAAGCTCAAATAAGTAGATAAGAACAGAAAAGATGAAGAACACAAGCAGATCCTAAAACCCTAGGAGTAAATTATTAAGATTATAGGGGCTTATGCCTTAAAATGTGTGTAGAGGAAGATTGGCTTTTGAGTCGGGTCCTAGAAGAAGTAGTCTTTGGATGATTTTAGGTTAGTTATGGTGCTCAAGAAGTCTGTGTTAGGTTTTGTACAAGGCTTGGTGCTAAGGAGCAAACTCCCCTCACTTCATGAGTCCAGTGATACGCTGGGCCCGCTTAGCCAAAATATACTTTCCCTAGAGATTAGACTCTGCCAGAGAATAGAGTGGGCTTTCCCCTTGGTGATGAAATCCAAGTAGGATCACCAAGATGGGTAAGTTATTCGCTGGGGGATGAAATCCCAGTCGGGCCTTGTCTCAGGTAAGTTAAGATGTTTGTGTTGTGCAAGTGGTTTGGTCGTGTAACATCAAGTGATCTAGATTAATTCAATATGCATTTTTTAATTACTAAGTGTGGTCCAAGAAATGAAAGCAAACAGAAATGAAAGTGCAATGTGTTTTAAGCCCAAGTCAAAATGTTTGTTCGTATGAAGATGAATGGAGAAAGAGTCGAAGAATATGAGTTTTGACTAGTCTAGAAGTGCAAGAAAGAAAAGAAAATTTCTTTTTATTCCTACTTATGATGTCATTTAGAAGAGATGAAAGAGGCGAAAAGGAAGGAACCTAATGCACCTATATGAACAAAGGAAAGAAAGAACCTAAGGAAGGCCCTAGGGTCCCACCGGGCGTGCCAGAACGTTTCTACGCTAATTTTGCTTTCACATTCAAAAGATAGAAATGAGAAACTAAGAGATGGTCTAGGGTTAGAAGATACCCGGATATAGTCGTGTGCACCAAAATCAGACGTTGGAAGGTACTCCTCTTTGGCTGTGGAGGAATGACACCTGCGAAGAAAAAGAGACTAACCACGAAAAAATGTTAGACGAAGAGACGGTGGGCTGTCAAGCAAACGCTTGATCCCTGAAGTACGAAGACTTCCTTAAGGGATATCAACCCACTAATAAAAAACAAAATATTTGATTGAAGTAGAAATAATGAAAGATAGAATGAAAGCAAATAAGAGACAAAAAGTAGAATGCGTACCTGATATGCAACAAGATACTCTGCATAGTCGCTGGTGTCGGTCTCTATGCCAGCATCGGTCAGGGAAGGGAGCTGACATCGGTTAAAGTGCTGACGTCGGTAGGGGTAATGACCAGCGTTGGTCAGGGAAATAGTTTTAGACAGGGTATGGTTGGGTCTGGACAAGGTCTTAAGATTTGCAGAAAGGTTAGATGTTTTTGTCTAAGGGTTCGAGAAGCTGGTTTAGGAGTCAGAGGGATTGTTTGGGGGTTTATGTGCAAGGGGTATGGGTAGAGTTACAAACTGTATATTCTACAGAGGGTGGATAGAGGTGATACGGGTGGAAGGAAGGTCAGGGCTATATTCTGAATCTAAATCTGGGTAATGGTAGTAATTAAAAACAATAACCAGAGATCAAAATAAAAACATAGAACAAATGCTTACCTGTTACGCGCTGAAGATAAAAGTCAGAGACATGATTGATGTTGTCGCTGTGTAGCAGAAGTTCGATGTAGTAGACCTCCACCAAGATGACTGAAGTAGAATACCTGTACCGGAGAGAGAATGTGAGAGATTAATTGTAGATTGGTTGGATGCCAGAATTGGTTAATCATTCGAATGAAGAGGTTTGCTGATTGATATGAAGGAGGGACTGATAACCGATCGAGAAACGGATTGGCAACCAAATGGATAATGGATAATGGATAATGGTTCCTACATTTGGGTCAAGAACATAGTGTTAAAGATAACCAACGTCAACAGGACTGCCAACGTCAGCTGATAAGTGACCGACGTCAGCGATGTCAGCCTGGTTATGACCATCGTCGGCAGATGCAGAATGGGGCCAAAGGCTAATTTTAGCTCTCTGCTCATTTTTACATGCTGCTAGGGTCAAGGCTTGTGGGAAAATGGTTGACAGGGGTTAAATAGGTGTGGAAAACTAAAATGGGGGTTAAGGGGAGGACGACAAGGGTTAGACACAATTACGGTGTCTACAATGGAATCAATTATTTTTCTTGAACTAATTTGAGTGATATGATAAATAGATAAGATATTATTATATGATAAGAGAACACATATAACATCATAAAATATCTCATCATTCAATTTGACATATCCTCTCCCACTAACTTCTATTGAAGTGTTGTCACCCAACAAAATGTAAAGCATAAAACAAGGATTTGAGGATGAGAAAACATCATGTCAGGAAGCCATGTGGTGTGAGGTACCATAGTCAATTACCCATGTGGAATTTTATAATACAACTAAACAAGTCATTTACCCTTACCTTTTCCTTTACTACTATCTTTAGCCTTATAAGACTCTTACACTAATGAAATATGACTAATAGAATCAAGGAAACTAATGTTATGATTCTCAAATAGCTTTTTTAGTTGGTTAATTTGCTTCTTCATACATTTGGTTTCATCATGCCTATTTTTATTAAAGTAGCCATATGCAAGTCTCTCTTTACTAGGTTTTCTACCTAAAAAAGAGGACTCAATTAATGCTTTGGACTTAGAATCATATTTCTAACCCTTTCTTTTCTTTGGATTCTTCTTTTTCTATTGCTTCTCCTTAATGATACTAGAATCCTTCTATTTGTCATGACTCATAACTAAGGCATACAATTTGGAGGACTTTAGTGTACCCACTTGAATAAGCTTGTCTTTATTTGAAGTTAATTTGAAAAAATAATAATTCAAAGACAACATGGTCCATATAGCTCTAAGGGAATTTTTGGTGGCATGGAAGGTAGCAACAAAGATAGAATAGTCTGAACCTAATTTCACAAGGATGAAAAGAATCAATTGATCATCCATTTTTCTTATACCACATAGTTTAAACAACCTGAGTGATTTGAATTTTTTGAATTAGTCTTATATAGTGTCAAAGTTGTCTAGACTCAAGATGATGACTCTATTATCCAACTCATGGCCCCTGATTATGGCCTACTTCCCAGAGAGTTTATTCAGTGTGGTCCAAATGTCATTAGAAGTAGTTATAGATTCAATATGAAAGAACAAGTTTGGATATACAAATAAGAATAATAGACTATGAGCTTCATCACTTATGTTAAACCACTTCACCTTCTATGCATTAAGTGTTAGTTTTATTTCTTTGCCCATATTGATTTGGTGTAAGCCTTTATGACTCAAAGGGATTTGTATTTTTACTTTCCACTTGAGATAGTTGAATGATGTAATAAGCAAAAACCTGATTCTGATCTATGGTGTAATAAATAAGTATGTGTTGAACTAATTAGTGAAATAAATACAAGTGTATATAACCCCTTAAATGTAAAAAGGTTCTATTTTACAAGGATTGATAATAACACCAATTCATAGAGCATAAAAAACCCCACACTTCAAAAAAAGAAACATGAAAATGAGTTGTAGGATGAAATTTATGGAAGTTTGAAGTTCTTTGATCATAAAATAAATATCTATTTTATATATATTTTGGGTGTGCATAAATTTTGACTCAAATTTTCATGGAAAAGTTAATATCTTTGGGTTGGTTGTGACCAAGGGATAAATTCACATATAACCAAATTAGAATTATAAGGCTAAAATTCCTCTAGGTGGAAAAGGGAAGATCCTATGTAATCATTGTATTTTTCTATCTCTCTAGTACTCATAAAAGTTTTGAGAGTCTTTGGTAGTCATCAAAGCTTTAGCATCATAATCTAATAATTAAGATGTTGTGACTCTTTGTTTGTTAGAGTTTGAGAGTTATGTGGGCCATAAATAGTCATAATAATGGAGGAAAGGACCTCACCTATAGTATTCATAACTATGGAATACTTCTATAGTTTTCATATTTGTCTAGACCTTTAGTTTCATGCCCAAAAAATATCTCAAAACCCATGTAACATTTTTATTATCTAATATCATTAATGTTTATTTATTCACTATGTTTGCTTAATGTTTAACTATTGTGATTCAATCAATTGAAAATTTAAGTATGGCACACATAATTATTCCATTATTTATTTAGTAAATTGTTTTACCATAATGAGGCCTCTCTAGGAATAGATTACAAGCATATGAGGTTAAGATCAATGTGATACCAAAATCAATTCGTGATATCCTAATTGATGAAGGGGGAAGAGTCACATTAATTAAAAGTAATTAATTATAACTTATTAATTTAGAATATCATAAAATTATTCATACATAACTCAATCAACATGATCAATGGAAATGAAGTGACCTAAAATAATAATCACTTAAAATATGGTTACCACTTTAAGGCTCACCAAGGGGAAGTATCAATTAACCCTATTCACTTATACTCTTAAGGAACACAAGATAAGGAATATGAGTAAGTTTAAATTAAAAGGGTTTATAAAAACCATATGATGATTAGACTCAATTCTTTTTAACTAATATAAAAATTTAATTTAACCTAGACAACTATGTGTGATACTAACACTAATGATGATGATAACAACCCTAACTTAGCCTAAGAACCTAGACTCGATGCCCCTAACATAAATTGGGAAACCTATATATCTACTCTATGAAATTAGGGTCTGATGTAGTTCTCCTTTCACTTGTGATGGCTTCCTTCATGCTGCATCATCACTGAGACTAGGTTAGAACTCTAAGCTAACAAGGGATTTAATAGGCCACTCAAGCAAGCTAATAAGATCTTGTCATCTAATCAAAATAATAACACATCCAAAGGTCATCAATCATAACCTAAAATTTCAAAAGGTATATACTTACCCAAGCACTCACACATGACATGATAATGAGAGTCAAATGTGAAAAGAAACCTATATTCTCTTGCTCCAATGAAGTCAACATCTCAACATTCTCTGACTTACACTACTCTAAAAAGATCTATCTCCTTAGAGAGTATCTATAGGTATATAACATTAATATTATTGAGAACAAGATCGAATCCCAATACTCAATTAGGTCACTATCCTACAATAGTCAACCCACTAATAAAACCACATAGTTGGAAATAATAAAGAAACACATGCGTGAATAAGAATGTTATAAGATTCACACTTAAGTAAGAACTGTAAGGGTTATATATATATATATATATATATATATATATATAATATTCATTCTTTCCAAACACACCCTAAGGTTACTTTTAAATTTATTACACTTGGAGGACATCCTAAGGGTTAGTACTCTAAGCATGTTCTCCAATAATATCCTCAATTTAGATGATAACTCGCACACAAATGGCATCTAAAGGGTTAGTTCCTTAAGTCTGCATCCACTCCTTGATATGTCTACATATCTATGGTGATACCTTCACAAATAGAATTAGGGTTGTATTTAGTTTACCTATTCTAAAATGAGTGTTATATATACCATAAAGGTACTCAAACTTCACTGATGTCACATGACTAAGATTAACATAGTTATCCCTTGTAGGTATCACTATGAACACTAGTTAGCCCAAGTGCATCTAGGTACTACAAAAAAATTACAAGCACATCCAAACATATGGTAAGTACATGTATAAATAAATATAAGCATGAAAGTGAATACCAAGATGTTAGGTTGTGGAGCTAAAAGCTTCAACTATGCAGATGAAGAGGAGGATGCTGAAGCTTCATAAGTATTGGTGTCGGCAGTATGACTGACGTCAGTCATGATGAATGCAGAAGGCAATCGGTGTTGGCATGGAGTCGACTGATGTTGGTCAGCACCAGTTAGATAGGGACTGATGCCGGTTGCTTGTGTGTTCCAGAACTGTTCGTTGCACGAACAATTAGTTTGTTGAACTGAGTGTTTGCATGTAAAGGCTATTTTGAGTCTTGAGCTGCGTGTCTATTATTAGTAAACTAACAGTCTAAGCTATTGTTTAAGTCTGGGATTTATTTATAGACCCATTAGAATGTATTATAATTATGAGCTAAAAAGGAAGGCAAAGAAGATCCTTCCATTGTAAGATCATTGAGTTGCAAGTTGTTGCAAGCTCATAAGAGATCTACATGTGTAAGTATGGTCTATTGAATTGTAGGTTGCAGGTTTATGGGAGATCTACTTGAAGTACTTTAGAGTGCTTGGTACTGGCAGGGTTATTACTGACTAGTTGGAGAGGTGAACACCAATTCTCTGTGTGAGTTGTGTGTTGGGACTATTTTTGATAGGAGAGTAAACTTTTGAAGAAGAATTATTGTACACTTGAGGTGTGGCAAGCCTTTGTAAGGTGGAAGAGTGTGGCATCTCTTTATTGCATTCTTTTCTATATGAGTATTAATACAAGATAGTGTATTGTCTCTCATATTTTGTGCTATTTGTGAATTCTAGTTACTTGTACTTCTAGATAATTTTGCATTTTTAATTGCTTGTATTTGGTAATCATATTGTGCTCTTTCTGAGGAGCAAGATCCTAACAGGTGGGATCAGAATAGGTGTGTTTGTTCTTGGATTCCCTGACAATTGGTATTAAAGATTTTGGTTGGGATACTAACATATTAGATTAGATTTGATTAGTGTGTGTTGATTATAGGTTACTCACAGGGTTTCTATTTGAGTGGGAGTAGAGCAATGGCAGAATATAGTAAGTTATGAATGGAGAAGTTTAATGGCAAGAACTATCAATTATGGAGGATGTAGATTGAAGATTATCTATATCAGAAAGATTTGTACTTACCATTGGGTAGGGTTGATTGCAAGCCTCGGGATATGAAGGATGAAGAATGGGAGGTTCTTGATCGAAAGGCTCTAGGATCTATAAGGTTGAGTCTTGCATCATCTGTGAGTTCCAACTTATCACATGCTAAGACAATGGTAGAGTTGATGGAATCTTTGGCAAATTTATATGAAAAACCCTCGGCTTTGAATAAGGTATTTCTTATGACGCAATTATTTAATTTACAAATGTTAGATAGTGGATCTATACATAGTCATTTTAGTGATTTCCATGGTTTGGTAAACCAGTTAAGTTCAGTCAATATTGATTTTGATGATGAAATTAAGGCTCTCTTAATCTTATGTTCATTACCTAAAAGTTGGGAGAGTTTGGTAATGGCAGTTAGCAATACTGCGTCTGCCTCAAAAATCTTAAAAGTGGATGATGTTGTGAGTGTGATCTTGAATGAAGAGATACGCAAGAAAAGCACATGTGAATCATCAGGGAATGCTTTGAGTGTTGAAGGTAGAGGAAGGCAAAGAGAGAAGATAGAGCATGGGAGATCAAGGTCAAAGATACGTAGGAGATCCAAGTCCAGGTATGGCAGAATAACCTATTGGAAATGTGGAAAACAAGGGCACTTAAAGAGAGATTGTTGGTTGGGTGAAGATCAGCATGAAGGACATGAAGAAGAAGTAGATGTTGCAGATTTTGTTGCATAATATGCTCTGGTATGTTCTTTGGATAAAGTAGAATCTTGGGTTTTAGATTCTGGTTCCTCTTTTCATGCATCCCCGAATAGGGAATTTTTTCATGAGTATGTCTAAGGAGACTTTCGAGAAATTTGTGTAGGGGATGGTAAGCCTTGTTTGATGGTTGGCAAAGGGAAAGTGAAGCTGAAATTGTAGACAGGTAACACATGGGTGTTGAAGGAGGTCATGCATGTCCCAGTTCTAGAGCAAAATTTGATTTTTGTTATAAGTTTGGGTGATAAGGGTTGCACAATAACTCTCATAGTGGACTCTTGGAAGGTTACCAAGGGTGCACTTGTTGTAACAAGAGGTAAGAAAGTAGGTACGCTTTATCTATCTACTTGTATTACTAATTCTCTTTCTGGGTTATCTACTTTAGCTGTAGATTTGAAGATGTGGCTTAATAGGCTTGGTCACATGAATAAGAAGGAGATGCATGTTCTTGAGTCAAAGGGTATGCTTTTAGATTTGAAGAGCATAAATCGAGGTTTCTATATGTAGAAGAAGAAGGTGATGTTTCTTGAGGAATCTGATGTTAGTGACAAGAACTAAAAAGCCTTGGTTTTCAAGGAGAAGATGATGGATAGGTATCAGTCAAAGGGGTTGAAGAATTCTAAGCAGAGTAAGGTTGATTTGGACAAGGGTTTGATTTGAAAGGAGCTCACGGGTAGAAGTCAGTTCTCACAAGAAAAACACATAGACTGACATCGGCTAGAAAACTAGTGTTGGTGTCTAGATAGGGACCGATGTCGGCTATGTGTAGATTGACATCGGTGACTCAAGGATAGATAAACACTAGCATCAGTCAGGGAGAACCAATGTCAGTGATGAGGAATTCATAGGGAATCGACATTGGTCGGGTGCAGATTGAGATGTGACTGGCATCAGTCACTGAGATAGATTTTGGGTGGATAGCAAGCTATCAAGGAGTCTCAAGCACCCATATGGAGGACTTAAAGGGTATGTAAGCCTTAAATTCATCATTTCCCTTCTTTACACTACTTGTTGCTCACTTATGGTAAAGAACCAGGAAGTTGTTAAAGAAGCAGAGCAGGTAGATCTAAGAAACAGTGGGAGCTTGGCATGCATGAAGGATGTGATTCCTTGGAGGAGAACCAAATGGGAGTTTTGGGTGGAGTTTCCAACTGGAAGTAAGCACTGAGAGACGAATGGATGTTTAGGATGAAGAATAGCGAAAATGGATAGGTGAGATAGAAGGCCAGGGTATATGGTCTTGAATAAGCTGCAGGATAATGGAGGTTTGATCATTGTGTTTCTCTTTACCAGGTTGGATAATATTAGCTACATTATCCTATTACTATATGATGTGCTTGTTGCAGGGTTACATATACAAGGAGTTGCTGAACTAAAGGTAAAGCTAGTTTAGAGGTGTGTCATGAGGAATCTGGGAGCAACAAGATTCTTTGGCATGAGTGTGCTCTAGAGACATGGAAGGTCACAAGTTGACTTTGTTTTAGGATGATTGTGTGAGACCAGTTAGCACACCGATGGTTAGACAGTTCATAAAATAGTGTCTTGATTCACATAATGAGGTTAAGTGCATGGTATGTACTAGACCTAAGTTTTCCCAAGAAGTGGGAGTTGTCACAAGTTTGGAGCCAATTCAAGAACGAAGCATTGTAGGGTAGTTCAGTGGATTCTTAGAGGGACCAATAGCAGGTGCACATGCTATGCAGGGTTAAGTTATTTTCTACATGGGTTTGTAGATATGGATGTGGCAGGTGATTTAGATGACAGTAGGTGCACCATAGGGTGTGTGGTGGTTAGTCTTCAAGAGTGATTTTGAAGAGGGATACAAAGCCAAGGGAACAAACTAGATGATGTACAAGTACAGGTATAGTTGCAGCTATTTATCTCCAAGTGGGAGATTGTTAGGTTGTGGAGCTAAAAGTTTCAACTATGCAGATGAAGAGGAGGATACTGAAGTTCCATAGGCACTAGCATCAGTAGTATGACCGACATCAGTCATGATGAATGCAAAAGGCAATTGGCATCGGTAGGGAGTCGACCGACATCGGTCAGCACCAGTTAGATAGGGACCGATGTCGATCGCCTGTGTGTTCTAGAACCATTCATTGCATGAATAATTTGTTTGTTGAACTGAGTGTTTCCATGTAAAGGCTATTTTGAGTGTTGAGCTGCATGTCTATTATTAGTAAACTAAGAGTCTAAGTTATTATTTAAGTCTGGGATCTATTTATAGACCCATTGGCATGTATTATAATTATGAGCTAAAAATGAAGGCAAGTAAGATCCTTCCATTGTAAGAACATTGAGTTGCAGGTTGTTGCAAGCTCATAGGAGATCTACATGTGTAAGTATGGTCTGTTGACTTGCAAGTTGCAGGTTCATGGGAGATCTACTTGAAGTACATTAGAGTGCTTGGTACTAGCAGGGTTATTACTGACTAGTTGGAGAGGTGAACACCAATTCTGTGTGTGAGTTGTGTGTTGGGACTGTTTTTGGTAGGAGAGTGAACTTTTGAAGAAGAATTATTTTACACTTGAGGTATGGCAAGCCTCAGTAAGGTGGAAGAGTGTGGCGTCTCTTTATTGTATTCTTTTCTGTATGAGTATTAATACAAGATAGTGTATTGTCTCTCATATTCTGTGCTATTTGTGAATTCTAGTTACTTGTACTTCTAGATAATTTTGCATGTTTAATTGCTTGTATTTGGTAGTCATATTGTGCTCTTTCTGAGGAGCACAATCTTAACAAGTGGGATTAGAACAGTTGTGTTTGTTCTTGGATGCCCCGACACAAGACTCATACCAAGGGTATACTTCATGTAGGATCCATCCCAAGTTTAGCCAATGGCAACTAAAGCTAGACATATACACTTGTATTTGTGGGCCAAAATGGAAAAAAGGATATAAAGGTAGAACATAGTGTAGGGTAGTCATGACCATAAATATAAATTCTATAAAGGCACTAAAACAACTATCACAATAAAAAACTCTTCCAAATGAGACAAAACACACTAATTTTCACATTAAAATGTTAGGTAAAAAAGTACCTATGTTTTAAATTTGAGAAAAAAGATAAATTTTTATTTGCATGGAAACTAATTTTATAAGATCTAAATATTATTTTTAATGAAACAAAATATTTTTATTGTGATAAATATGACAATTTAGTCTTTCATTTCAAAGTGACTTTAACTAAGAAAAATTGTCTCAAATTTCAAAATAAATTGGCTATGAAATCACTCTAGGAAAAATAATAAATTAAATAATAAAATTTAATTTATTCTTTTAATGATAATTTAAAGCTATTATAATTTACTTTCAACTTCTATATTTGAAAAATATCATTCCTAGGTATTTTAACTACATTGATTCCAAATCGACTTGAGGGATATAAACAAGAGTAAGTTTTATTTATGAAAAGTGCCTCTAGAAATGGCCCCAAAAGATTGATATCAAAGAGGTTAAAAATTATTTAATGATTTTTGGTGAATTCCAAAACATGGGGAAACCATACTCAGACCTTAGTTTTGAAAAACTTGTAGTTTAGGTATTTATTTTTTATTGATTTCAATTAGGTTGGAAAATATTTAGGTAAAATTTTTGATCCTCCTTTCTTTTTTCAATATAAATGTTGAAACATATTCTCTATAATTTTATAACATTGTAAAAGTTTTGTGAAACCTAATCTAATAATAAAAATTATTAATTCATTCTTAGCTCCATTTTTGGCTAGTCTCAAAGAATTAAATTACAAAGTGACATAACAAATGAAGATTGGGTGTAAATTATATTAAAATAATTTAAAAATAATGAAAATCCCCCTTAAGTTATGTTTTGGTGGGTCAAATGTATACCACTATATTAAATGGATTTACACTACTAGATCTAGGGTTTCTAAATTTTGACCTAAATCTCCTTATGGCAAGAAATAAAGTTGAAACCTCTAGTTTATTTCTTCATTTTCTCCCATTAATTTTTTTTGTTTTATTTTTAGGTTCTAAGATTGTATGGTTTGGAGGTGGAGGATTTAGAGCTCAAGAGGAATCCCATTAATCTCATGGGATAAAATATGAAGAGTATATACCCTATGTATATGCTTAGTTTTTTTATATTTATAATTATATGTAATTCATTTTTTGTTGAAACCCTATTTATTATTTACAAATTTGTAAGTATATGTATATACAAATCATGTATATAACTTGATCTATAAAATACATATAAAATAAATGTATATTTACTAAAGAATATATACATATTTAATAAAATTATTTTATTTAGTGATTAAAATGAGGGAAGGTTATGTAGTCCCTGACCATAGTCATGGGGTAATGATATGCCCTAAAACCTACCCTATATAATTATGGGGGTCATGGGAGTTAGTTATCTAGCCTAACCCCTCCCCCTACATTAATGGAAGGAGTTTGGGGTCAGCTCAACCATCCCTTTCCTTTATTAAAATAAATAAATAAAAACATAAATTTCATTACACACACACACACACACACACATTGATCTATAAAATGATATTATAATGCCTTTATTTTATCATAGGGTTTCAAATTTTATGTA
>JARHVA010002353.1:0-37500 GCA_037957365.1 Torreya grandis
AGACATAATCTTGGTTAATATAAGCATTGTAATATTTAATTGAAATTAATATATACTAGAGCTCTAATAATATTTATATTTTAATAAATGTTAAATTTTATAAATTTCCTCCACCCACTTAAGTGGAGTGTGAAGGGAAGAATGGAATAAATATGGGGGGGACAAGAAATGATAAGTATGACATTCAACAATCTTTCACCAAATTGATCTTCTAACTAGTATTAATGCTCCACAAGGGAGGATAATGAAATTTTAAAAGGAGGAAACACATTTAACTTGTTCATATATCTATTAAGTACAAATGATAATAAAATATATATTAAATAGAACCATATTAATTTGAAAAACAAGTTGATAGGGTATAGTATAGAGGCAGAGGCATGGGTGGTTGGTAAGAACCTAGTGGACACAATGGAATTGGCAATGCAACATAAGGTTCTCACCTAAATCATTTTAATCACTCACCTAGTTGGTCCTGTCCTAGTCAAATAATTTATGGAATTTAAGGAACCAATGGAATTAAATATGTGCAATGTCATTTTATAAGAGAGGAGAAATTAAAGGGAGTGAGCATTGGGTACTAGGGAAGGAAGGAACATAAAAGAGGATCTTGGTGAAGAGAAGGGAAAGAATTTATGAGTAGTAGTAGGAAGATTTAAAAAGTGCAAAGTGAAATAAGAATGAGCTATCCAAATTAAATCAGGTGAGTAGAGGATTAATGAGCTATGGCATTCTAGTTTAGTATATAAAACAAGGTGCCTTCTTAGTTTATTTTGATAAATATATATATATAATGGTACTAAGGTGAAACTAATTTTATATTCTTATATTTTTAGCTAAAAATTATGCAATTATTAGAAATTACATATTATTAGTGTCTGGATATTAAAAAATATATATATTTTTACATTAATTTGGTTTTGAAGTAAGTTTCTTCTGAAGAAATTTGGATCTCAATAGTATTTATGATAAAATATGTAATAGAGATGTGTTATGGAAGTTAATAAAAACTCTTACTTATCCTAATATACCTATGGAAATTTAAAATTTAGGTTTTAAACTATAAATGGTATTTACTTAGAATATTATTAAATATGTAGTATATAATAACTAGTTTTATTACTGGGAACATTTTCAATTTATTACTTAGAGTAAGACATCCCAATCCTAGAAATGAATAGATGCCATTATATAATTTGGTTTGTGTTTGATGTAATAACAAACATTCTTGACACATTATGTAGATGTTTAGGGTAAGATGTTTCAATCTAGGGGAATAAGAGGTCGAGTCCCTACCTTTTTCATTGATATATGTGAAAATAGAATTTTATTCTTTTATTTTATTTTATTTTCCCTTATCAACTAAAGTATTAATGGCATTTGGAAATTTATGGGTTTTTTTATTGAAGTTATCGTGACATTTTTCATATAACATTTTTCCTCAAAATACCAATGTTTTTCAAGTCAAAGTGTTACTACTATTGGGTCACCTTATAAGGTTTAACAAATGGTACAGTTAAGGCATTAAACCTTTATCCCTTAGGTGTTAAAATTATGATATAAAACTTGTATGCCATTTTGGGCTAGGCCACCCCTTTTATTTGGTCAAATCTTGAAATATATCTTTTATTGGCAACCTGTGCTCACTATTAGAAGAATTCAATTTTTTTAGCAAATCCATACCAGATAGGTTGTTAAATGTCTCATGAAACCATGATATTAATATAGGCACAAAATTTGTAGTTTAAAAACCTTTTACTTCAATAAAATTCATCAAAAACAAAACAAAAAGATAGTAAAAAAGGGGAAATTTTTCAAATGTATGGTGACTTAGGTAGAATTTTGTATCTGATAGAGATTTATTCTCTTGGCACTATTGATATCTACCATGGAATATTTTAATTGCATCTTTGGCATCACATACTCTACACCTACCCATCATTTTCTTCTCATTAATCTCTCAAGCGTTTTAAAACTTGAATGAATTTAAGGAGGTCAATCAACTTTTATTTGTTAGTGATGGGTGTTTCAATGGAAGGGTGTGTGTTGAAGGGTGGAAGCCTCCTAAAACACAAACTATTACACTTATATATTATATACATATACATATACACACACAAATATACACACACACACACATACATACATACATATATACATAATATATATACACACATATACAATATACATATAAATATACACACACATAAATATATATACATACATAAATAATATTATGTATGTATGTATGTCTGTATTATGGGTATATGCATGAAGTTGAGGGGACAATTTTGTGAAAATACCCAACAATATGTATGCAATATAACAAAATGCATATGTGTTATTATATAATGCATAGATATTATGGCTTAAAATACCTGAGCCATCACAGTCTATGGTGACTTAGGTAGAAGTGTGTATCTGATAGAGATTTATTCCTTTGAAACTATTGATATCTACCATGGAATATTTTTATTGCATCTTTGGGAATCACATTTTGACTCTAAACCTACCCATCATTTTATTCTCATTAATCTCAATCAAGAATTTAAACTTGAATTAATTTAAGTAGGTCAAAAAACTATTATTTTGTCAGTGATGGGTGTTTAAATGGAAGGGTGGTGTGCTAAATGTGGAAGCTCCTAAAACACAAACTATTGCACTTTTATTATACACACACACACACACACACACCCACACACACACACACACACACACACACACACACACACACAAACAAAACACACACACACACACACCCACACACACACACAACACAACACACACACATGTGTGTGTATACATATACATACATACATATATATAAATATACATATACAATATATATATATATATATATACATATACATATATACATATACACACATACCACACACACACACACACACACACACACACACACACCACACACACACCACACACACACACACACACACACACACACACACACACACACATGGATATATGCATGAAGTTTGGGGACAATTTTTGGACATACCTAAAAATGTGTATGTGTTATAACATAATGCATACACGTTATTATTATAATGTGTACACATTATGGCTTACAATATCTGAGCTATAACATATACACATTATAACAATAATGCATATGCATTATGTTATAGATATAAAAGCATATGCATTATAACAATGTGTAAATATTACTATATATAAAAAATAATGTGTATGAATTATATAAACTATAAAAATAAAAAATCTAATTCTCTCATTTCTATTCTACTTGGCATTTGTATTTTGTTATTTTGCATCCATATTTTGCCCTTCTAGATATCCATTTTACCCTATATCTCACATTTTCCGCTCCATCTCACATGGAAATAATTTATTTTACTCTTGAATTCATGATATTGATGATGTCACCATGAAGATGTAAGTTTTTGTAGATTCAATCATTTTTTATGAATGTTTTGCATAGTATTGATTTGTAAATTTTAATCCAATAGGTCAGCATGATCCACCTAACCCTCTACCTAATCCTCCACCTAACCCTTCACCCAAACCTCCTAATCCTCTACCTAACCCTCTTATAGTTTCTCACATAGTGGAGAACAAAATTGAATTGAGTAGATAATTAGGAGAATGAGGGAGCCCACTTCCATAAATACCCATCATACCTATTTGGCCAATACCCTAGAGTTAGTATTAGGTCAAGTTGACTTGATAATCAGTCAAAATGATAGATGGAGGTCATATAGGGATAGCTTTAGGGCTTACAATGCTAAAAAAAAATTAGCATCTGAGGTGAAGAAGAAAGATATAACAAAAGATAAAATTTGTGCCTTATTTCTTAACCCAACTAGTAATGTCCCGTTTCCCATAATGAAAAAATGTTTCCCTTTCCATCGATGCCAACATAATTGATTAAATCCAATTTTATGGAGTGATGGTGGATGGTGTTTGACTATCACATTGTAATAACCATGAGAACCCTTTGTAATTTTTTAGAAAACTCTATTGTGAGTTTGTCCTCAATGAAATTCAAACTTATTTGACTATGGTGAGTTTTAAGGCTGAGGGAAAGGGTTCATGCAAGATTAAATAGGTACATGCCCTACACCTAATCAGCCTACAAGGATCCCTACCCTAAAGCCACCTTCATCTAGAGATTACCTCTATGGTGAAGGAGGTTTTGGATATAGACCTTTTATATGCACTTAGTGCACTTACTGATACACTCATTCATCATATAATTAATACTTTTAGAGATAGATGCTCAATATACTCTAGCTAGTGGGCTATACCTAACCCCACCAATATAGATGTTGTGGTGTTATATACACTATACCTTAAAATGATGATGGTGGAAATTTAGGGGACTTGGAGGATATGGTCTTGACTGATGAGTTGATGGCATGCACATTTGGTTTAGATACATTGGAAGTCTTTACACACATGCAGGGTATATTTTATATAAATTTCATGTTAAAATTTTAAGTTCTATTTGTAAATTAAAATGTAAAATTAATTTAAACATTTTAATTGAATAATATATATGTATTTTTTTGTGTTCCAAGAGGAGACATTGCCTTTGACATCATAACTAGGTGGTGGGCCAACCCCTACTACATCTATTTATGTTAGTATGACACCATATACATTTACAGAGGTAAAATTTCAAGTGAATCTTATATACTCTAGATGTACATTCATACACCTTAATTGCATCATTGGTAGATTTTATGTAAGAAAAATATAAAATACCTAATATAATTTTATTGGACTTTTTATTATTTGATGTATTAACATGGATTGGTGTAGTGTTAGAAACTCATCCTCTATCTCAATTTTTTTACTTTTATTTTGACTTTCAAACTATGTTTTCAATAACCAAAATAGCTAGTTGAACATTTATTTGATATCCCATTATATGTAGTTCCCATAGAGGGTTAATCCCAATCAATAGGATTGGTATTTTATTTATATGTCATTTGATAAAAGTTATTTAATATAATATATTTATATAAATTTCCCAATTGAGCATAAAATGTCTTCATCAATATACACACCACTCCTTTATTTTAAATATTGGTCTCATAGCCAGTGACTTGATTCCTTGTTATCCTAATCACATATAGTGGTTCAATATATATTATCAATATCCAAAATTCTCATAGCTATCAATTTAATTCCCATCAATTCTAACTAAGCATGACAATTTCATCTCTATCTATGGATTATAAATTTAGATGGCATAGCCTCTTGATCCCACTATACCTAGTCAATTCCATTTATTTATTTAGAGAGTGTCCATTATATCTCACTAGTTTGTTGGGAGAGTGTCAACTATAAACTATATCTTATATGTATATGACATAGGTCTTGTGACCATATACAAATAGGGGACCTTAACCCCATATAGATAGATGGGGTTGATTAGTTTTTAAAACCACCTACTTAAGGGGCCCAAAGACCTACCATATCTATTTGGGGGAGAGGGCCTATCTATATCCATGCACTTTCATCACTCAAGTGACATAATGACTCTATAAGATTATAAAACCTTTCATCAAGAAAGTCACCCTAGAATGGATATTAAATGTCAACAAGACTATAACACCCTTTGTTGACCTCAACCTACTTACACTGTATATATATATACCTTCCCTTGTAAAAATTGAGGGCAATCTCAGGATAGATAGTCGACCTAATGTCATCTATAGGGAAACAAAAATCATACAATTATAAATAAGATTGTCCACGTACTCTTATCTCTACAATATTTAATTATATTTTCTATATGTTTCTTTAGATTTTGATGAGACCTATTTTATAAGGTTCTAGACACTCTTAAAAGACTCAAGTATAGATGCCCCCATAAAAGCAACCTATCACTCTAGGTATCTTAACCTGATTAAAACTCAGTTTATAAACTTTTTAACAAACACCTATATAGGTTACTTGTCTTATCACAATGACTATTTCTAAGGGTTATTTGATAACACCAATACTTAGTTGGACTAAAAACTAATGAATGACTATAAGCAAAGTATTCAAGGTGTTGCCATGATCAAAATTTCAAAACAAATCAATTTAGACACCATATCTCATAGGACTACCCTCAACTATACCAAGTCATTGCCTTAAGATAATTAGGCCTAATGACCAAGTAATCAAGTCAAAATACAAAATACTCCTCAACAAAGCTTTACAAGAATCTAAACTAGTGCATATAGGTACATATCAAGGATGTTTAAACACCTAACTTGCATTTAATGACTCAATTTCACAAAATTCACTCGAAAATCCTCCCTTGTTATCTTGTCATTTTCCCTCATGAAACTATCATTTTTTAGCTTTAGTGTGGTGTTACAAGTCACATGTTGCACATATCCACTTGTCACATTCATTATTCACATGACCTCATTATATTTTTTCATATCTCATGAAAGACTAAGTTTGTTATCAACTTGTTTGATCAATGAATTTCCCAAGTTATTAATTATTAGGTTATTTATTCAGCTGATGACTCAGGAGGACACTCCATCATTGTGAGTCAAGACAGACTTAGGCATTGCTACTATAATGTCATCTCACTAGTAATTTTGAATTTGAATTTATTACTTTTTAAAAATAATTTTACAATATACTTTGGTAAATATAACTTATATGCATGAATGTATTTTTTATGTAGGGTTGTCATATGACATTTGATAGCCTGATTTAGATGACTATTATTATAGATCCTCATGTTTCTTCATCATTTGACATACATGTTTGTGTAGCTAAACTTGGCACTGACCCAGTTGAGCGTTAATGACAAATTGAGGAGGACCATGAGATTATTATAAGTGCATGTTTAAATGATTTTTTATTATAGTTTAAAACATGATTTTCTTAACTCAGTTTCATATATACTTGTTAATTTTATAATAATTTTTGTATTTTAATAAGTTCAATTGTAAACAAGTTATGATCATAATACCTAAAATTGAACCTTGGATCAATCCAAGGCATTAAATATATCTCCATACACAAGTAAGGCATCCCAAGGAGAGTCTTCTTTAAAGAAGGTAAAGAGAGGGAGATTATTTGATGATTAGGATTTTGTAGATGATGTAATTTCTTGTATGCCTAAATGGTAATGTATGCATTTTTAGCATTGTACATGTGTATATGATGTATTTGACATTAGATACTATTTTATTAGACATAATGTAATTTTTTGTATGCTTATGTGTATATACATCTATTATTGACATTATATGCCTATATATGGCATTCGTACATGGCATTCTTATTTTTTACATGAATATTTAAGAAAACCAATGAAGTAAATATTGTTTGAATCACTTGTGTTTAGATTATTATGAATGATTGGTTTTGAAGTATTCTTAAGGATTAAAAATGTTATGAGATTGAGAATAACTTGTTAGGATAATGTTAAAAATTAGACCATTATAGAAAATAAAGAATATCAGTGATTGCATTTGAATTATGTTTGTATGATGATGTATAGGTATATATGATAAATCTACAAAAACATAATTATCTATTTCTAAACCCAACTAATCACATTCACTTGCTATGGTTTGATTTGAATCTTCTTTCACAAGCTAGCTCCTCTTTTGACTCTTTAGGCTTAATTTAGCTTCTTACACCTAGTACTTAATCCTTCTACTCTTATTAGCACCTCATTGATGTAATTTACCTCTATCCATACATTCAAAACACATCCTTTACCTCATTACATTCATATCTCATTCAAAAACTTCCTCTCAATCTCTTTCTAGTTTCTTCCTAGGCACCTTCTTTGGGTCTCAAGGACCAAATCTTAGTCTATGTTTCAAGAGCTCAACCTATTATCACATATGGTCTTATATTATCATAAAATACCTAGTATAACCCCATTTAAGTACTCAAACAATATTTGACTCTCATTTCACACCTTATCGACATAATGCTCTCTCAAGCCTTATGCCTTTTTTTAATATATTTTTCCTTGTAAATAAAATTTATGATTTATAAAGAGATTATAATTTAATTTATAGGTAAACTCCATCATTTTACATGTCTAAGTCAACTTCCATATCCCAACTCCACCTTTAACTATCACTTCCTTCATTATCCTACCCTCATTTAGGCTTAATTAGCCCTATTCCAAACCCTTAGTCCTAGAATCCATAAAAATACATAAAATATTAGGTGAAGACCTTTTTATTCACCTTATAAGTGTATAAGGGAGCAAGATTACAAATTTTCATTAAATTCCCAAAGTTAAATCTCTCAAAAAATGCCCAAACCCTAATCTAGGGTTTTCCATGCACTATACATACTCTATAAAGGAATAAATTGACAATCCCATTGATATTATTTTGTTTAAAACATCATAATTAAATGTAAAACATCTCATAACACATTTCTAATGATAAAAAACCAACTTTACCTTTATGCTTTTGAGACTGCCTACGGGGATTTGAGCCTACATGTGAGGATTACATGAAGTTTGGAGTGTGAACACCCTTGAAAGGTTTTTAATAGGTTTGAAACAATATTAATATACTTATAAAATAATTAAATAAGCTTTAAAACCTCAAAAACACCTTAAAACTCTAAAATGTATGACTGCATGAATAGTAACCATTATGAGACATGGAGGGGATTATGACAAGACATCAAGAAATTCCATTTGTCATATGACATTAAAAAGATTATTTATGTTTATATTAGGTTATAAATACCAATATTACCATGTTTCATGTCATTTTGATATGTACTTTGTCTTGTAGACCTTTTTTACCATAATTTACCTTGAGATGCCTACGTGCTTCCTTCATGCCAAAACTTGTCTTTCTTAAAATTTTTACATTAAAACCATTAATTTTATCACTTATATAGGATAAAATAGGTTTAAAACATCATATTATATGGTTTTAATACCTGTCCAAGGCATAAACTACTACCTAGCATCTAGAATTGATAAAACTTTGAAAATCTCCAATGGTTTCCTTCTTGACTACAAGAGGAATGTGTCAAAAAATTGAGAAATTTAACTCTTTATAGGAATTTTATAATGTCATGATATATTTTTAAAGGTCATTTATACTATTCTTACCAATTTTCATGATTTTAATAAACCTATGGATGCCCCAAACTGACCATTTTCTTCGAGGTAGGCTCCAATGTTGACCATGCTTTGACATAGGGTTGATTGTACTAAAATATTGAATAGTTCCCATTATCAAAAATACTCAAAAATATATTTAATAGGTATATTTTGTAATAATGAGCCTCTCCACCAAATTTTGTGATTAGATCCAACATATTTTGGCTTGTAGGCCCATTTTGGCAAAAGTTAGTGACACATGTCTGCTTGGTCAAATTTCACAAATGAATCATCATCCTATTTTTATTTGGTTTGTGTCTTATCATGATGAGTTTTCCTCTAAAATATAATGAAACATATCCTTTTATGATTCCGCCCTTAATTTTCTATCTCATAATCTTCCATGTCACCTTGTACCTTCTCAAAAAACCTAATATGACTTTATGCCAATAATATGTGGAGATTTATTCTATGAGAAAAGGGATTATTTGGTCTAATTCACACCCATTTATCCCCATTAGGATTACTACTTCATTGGAAACCACCCTTCAACTTTACTCTAACATGGTTTGAGAGTATGACTATAAGTGTTCTTTGGAAACCTCTCCTAGCATGCTTGACTATGTAGAAGCCCACCTCTCACCTTTGACACCACCATCCCACCATGGAATTAGTCAAGATGACCCACTGTCCTAACTATGTACACTAACCTAAAGGATGTAATGTAGGTGGAAGTTTTTCACTGTGACTAAATCATTATTTGTTTAGGAGCATTTCTCAAATGATCCATTACCCCAATGATATTTAATTCTAATGAAACCTCAATGAAACACCATCATTGGCAAGGAAACCTTCATTTAAGCTTTCTCCTTGGTTTAGAAACCAATGGGAACCTACGAGGTGTCTTTGATTATTATATAACATGATGGTCTCTTTGATAAATTTAATAAGCTCCTAAAATTTTCCAAACCCTTTTAAAACATTTTAATGAACCCATTTCAAGTTATCCAACTCACTATAGCATCTCATTTCACATACAAGGCTCATCTTGGGTTTCAAAGGCTTGCAGCCCCTTTTTTGGACATTTCTCCTTGGTTTGACTAGTTTATGAAATCTCTTGAAAATATGAGACCATTTATAGATTTTTGACCCTTGAAACACTTTTAAAATATTTAAATAAAACTAAATAGGAAAATTACATGTGTTTCAATGACTGTGACATCCAATTCCACCCACAACTACATTTTCACTACTATTTCAGAGCATAAAAACATTGACAACAAATGTTGTCAAAGTTGAAGCTATAGTCTAAGAACTCAATTTTTGGCTAAAAATTAGCCTACCAACATATCTATAAGGGCGTATAACATCTAGTACTAGGTTTTTGGCCTCCTATCTATCCTATTCGATAGACCCACCACCCATTCTGAGCTCAATAATGCCCTTCCCAATACAAGAAAGATGCTGATTTTTAGCCTGACTTCAGGCATGCATAAAAAAAACTATAAGTTATATGGAGGAAGAATAAGATCCATATTTTTCATGGTAAATCCCTCTAATTTCACCATAAATCTAGTCTAAATCACCTCTAAGTGCAATTTGTGGTAGAAGTTTCATTAACAGGTCCTAAAATGCAAGCTTTTGGTAGTGAAGAGACAACTTGTTGACCTCCAACTAGCAATTTTGCCTCTAGGAATGGAAAGTGTAAATAAACCACTTCAATCACATCTATATATTAATATTACATGTTATTTAATGACAATGCCATCTAATTCCACTAGCAAGTGCATTGTCACTATTGTTCTAGAGCACGAAAACATTGACAATAAATATTATCAAAGTTAAAGCTATGGTTTGAGAACTTAATTTTTGGTGTTTGTTGGATAAAAAATAGAACCTAAAACAAATACATAGGGGTGGATAAAATCTATTACTAGGTTATTGGCCTCCCATCTGCCCTGATTAACAAACCCACCACCCATTTTGATCTCAATAATGCCCTTCCCAATACAAGAAAGATGTTGATTTTTTGACTGACTTTAGGCATGCATAAAACTAAAACTATAAGTCATATGTAAAAACCATAAAATACCTAATATTAATGTAAAGCACTTATAATTTCACCTTAAATCTAGTTTGAACCATCTTTAAGATAAATTTTTGGTAGAAGTTACAGTATTAGGTCCTAAAATGCAACTTTTTGGTAATAAAGAGACAATTTGTTGACCTTCAAATTTTGCCTCCAAGACTAGTAGGTGAAAATACAACACTTTTATAACATATATATAATAAAATTACATTTTATTTAATTATTTTGACATCCAATTTAATTGACAAGTGGATTTTCACTACTATTCTAGAGCACGTAAACACTGACAACAAATATTGTCAAAGTTGAAGCTACAGTCTGAGAACTAAATTTTTGGTCCTTTTTGGTTGAAAATTAGCACTAAAAACACATTTAGAGGGGTGTATAACATCTAATAATAGGTTTTTGGCCTCCCATCTAGCCCGGTTGACAAACCCACCACCCATTTTGGGCTCAAGAATGCCCTTCTCAATATAAGAAAGATGTTGATTTTTAGCCTAGCTTCAGACATACATAAAACCAAAACTATAGGTCATATAGAGAAACCATAAAATCCATAATATTAATATTAAATACCTATAATTTCACCTTTAATCTATTCTAAGCACCTATAAGATCAATCCATGGTAGAAGTTGTAGTAACAGGTCCTAAAATGTAACTTTTTGGCAGTGAAAAGATAACTTGTTGACCTCCAACTAGCAATTTTGCCTCCAATACTGGTTGGTGCAAATAAAACACTTTTAAAATATATAGATAGTAAAATTACATGTGATCCAATGATTGTGACTTCCAATTCTACCTGGAAGTACATTTTCACTACTATTTTGGAGTATGAAAACACTGACAATAAATGCTATCAAAGTTAAAGCTACAATCCAAAAAGTCAATTTTTGGTGCTTATTGATTGAAAATTGGCACAAATAACACATCCAAATGGGTGGATAACATCTAGGACCAGGTTATTGGTCTCCCATATAGCTTTATTGACAAACTCACCACCCATTTTAGGCTCAAGAATGCCCTTCCCAATACAAGAAAGATGTTTTTAAGCCTAACCTTAGGCATGAATAAAACCAAAATTATAATTCATATGGAGTAACCATATGATCCTTATTTTTCATGTAAAATACCTATAATTTCACCTTGAATATAGTATAAATCACCTCTACGATAAATTTGTGGTAGAAGTTACAGTAATGGGTCCTAAAATGCTACTTTTTGGTAGTGAAGAGACAACTTATTGACCTCAAACTAGTAATTTTACCTCTAAGAATGATAGGTGAAAATACACCACTTAAAACACACACACACACACACACACACACACACACACACACACACACACACACACACACACACACACACACACACACACACACACACACACACATATATAGGAAAATTACATGCAATCTAATTATTTTTACATCCAATTCCACCTACAAGTGTATTTTCACTACTATTTTGAAGCACAAAAACATTGACAACAAATGTTGTCAAAGTTGAAGCTACTATCCAAGAACTCAAATTTTGATGTTTGTTGGTTGAAAATTGGCACTTATAATACATTTAGAGGGGTGGATAACATCTAATAATAGGTTCTTAGCCTCCCATATGGCCTGGTTGACAAACCCACCACCCATTCTAGGTTCAAGAATGCCCTTCCCAATATAAGAAAGATGTTGATTTTTATCCTAACTTCAGGCATGCATTAAACCAAAACTATACGCTGTATGGAGGAACCTTAAGATCTATATTTTTCATGGGAAATACATATAATTACAACCCAAATATATTTTTAATCACCTCTAATATAAATCCATAACATAAGTTGTAGTAACGGGTCCTAAAATGCAACTTTTTGGCAGTGAAGAGACAACTTGTTGACCTCCAACTAGAAATTTTGCCTTTGGGATTGGTAGGTGAAAATCCACCACTTCAAACATGTCTATATAGGAAAATTACACATTCTCCAATGACTATGACATCCAATTCCTCCCGTATGTTCATTTTCACTATTGTTCCAGAGCATGAAAACACTGACAACAAATGTGTTTGGAAGGCTACAAGGAGAAATAAACTTGTTATGAGCAATTATTTAGGAGCATATAAATGCCAAGTAATTTTAGTAAGATTCTCTTAGCTTCAATAATATTAAATTATTTACTAACGGTGCCAACCATGTGAAGGTGGAAGTTGATTTTGCACCACTAACCTACAAAAAATGTTAGTACATAATTAAAGATGAAATTTATGCACGTACTAACTACAAAATCAAAAACATTTGGTAAAATTGATTACATATATATTTTAAAAGTCAACATACTTTCACATTTCAATCTAATGAACCACTTGGATCTGCTCTAATATTGATAGTATTAAGAATAACTTCATGGTCTAACTCATGAACTTTCCATAGATTCTTATTTCTTAGCCTCTGGTGATATTTTTGTAATTGAATATTCATTACTAGAACCAAATTTGAATAGTGTAGTATCTTCCTATGAGTTTTAAAGTCTTCAAACAACCATACATTTGAAGTTTTTTATAGGATATCATTGAATCCAAGTTACAGTGACTACCATATACCCAGTGAGATAACCAATGTTTTCTCCATCTACGACTGAGGAAGTTATTTTTTTCTTTCCATCTACACATTGACATAAGTAGTAATATGTTCCCTCTTCATTATCCTCATTTGAAATAACTAAAAAAACATGGATTTCATCATATAAAATTATTTTTAATGACATTATGAATATATATTATGAGAATAAATAGTACATAAAGAGTAATCTTCTACCTAGTTGTACTAGATTGGATATATGGTCAAAATCATGTGATAATGCCATATCTATAGGCTGAAATACTGGTGGAACCTAATATGTGTTGATTAGAATTAGAGATCTATAAATATAGTCATCCACCCACTCTTGTGACTCACACTCATTTCAAACAAAGTCCATGCACGTAGAACAAAATCATGCCAAGTGTCACGTATGAATAGTCTAAGAACCTACATTTGAGCTACGAAATGAGTAGAGCTCACTTGAACCTATTAGAGTCATACAATCCTCATAGTTTGCCAAGTATTTTTACTCCATTAACCAAAAACATCTATGAATAGTACAATTTGATTGAACACCATGACGTATGTTTTCATTACACCATTCAACCATAATTTTTACATCAATCAAATTAGCAACATTATCAAATTTTAAATCCTCCCTTGTAATGGCTCTTTTTACACATTCTCTAGCATCATCATGCTCCCCTTTTCCATGGATATCCTTAATGAAACTCCAAATATTTATACACTAGTGGTAATGTGCATCCTGATCATCCAATAAAACATTTGTGTATTATTGAATTAAAACGTGCAATTGTTTAACCAAATGTAATAGTGTTTGAAAATAATGTTCCTCTGAGTCAACTATTCATAACAACCTTGCACATACTCTACAATGTGATTGTTTGTCACTAATATATAAATGGTACTCCCTTAATATTATTTGATCTTATTATATACTATTAGGTGCATGTATGAATGTTATATGCATGAATATGGAATTTGTGTTGAGTTTCAATACTATAATTGAACTTCCATTTATGGTTTGAATGTGTAATTTTTAGCAAAGTTGACTAATGAAATAATAGAATCAAGTGGGAATGTGTCCTTGGTTATCTTTAAATGTTAATCCAACCATTTATCCATATGTGTGTTCCTTGCATACTCAAAAACAATTTTCTCCATGAATTTGACCATAAATTTTGAAACAGGTATCTCTTTCATAATAAGCTCACACCTTTTAGATTTTTTGCCATATTTTACTTGATAAGTCACAAATTTGTATTTTATAAAACCAACTAATTCATATCTAATTGGAATTGTACACTCTTCATGGATACACTTTTTAAATTTTGTCAATCTATTGCAAATGTTGTGATTTCCATCCAAACATGCTTTCTTATAAAATAACTATCCATTTGGTATTTCACAAAAAAATATTTGAAATAAATTCCCTGGTTAATTTTGGTGGAACTTATATGCCACACTCCTAAAAAATATTATTTTTATCCAAAGTGTAATGAATATGGAAAAAACATCAGACTACATTGAAAATTCAACATGTTTTTTACAAGTAGTTCATGTGTGATTTATTTTTACATAAAAAAGTTTGGCCATTTCAAAAAATCTTTGACTAATAGCAATTTATGGATGATTTTCCAAAAACTTTGAGTAAAATTGTGTTTGAGTAATATCAAAGAAATGTTTTGGATGTGGTTCATGATTATAAGAACTAACTCTTATTTTCACTACATCTCTTGCATTGGGAAAAACTCTTGTATTATCTTTCTAAAATTGTGCAAGTCTTTCAAAGCATCAGCTATAGCCTTGTCCTTTCATGGAAGTCTATCAGAGAATGCCCAAATCTCTTTCATATTGGGTTCATTAAGTCTTTCACATCTTGTAATTGATTTAATTAATGTTTTTCTATTTATATCAAGTGTTTGATTTGTTTTTGAAATCAATATTTTTTTCCCTATTTCAACACTTATTACACAAGTTGTCATTATACACTAGGAAACATTACAATCTTTGTTGTGTGATTTTAGGCCTACAATATGATATGCATCATGTATATTTTCAATAATTTTATCCTTTTAACCATCCATGTTAGATGTTTTTTTTCAAAATGTGTACATTATAGGTCTCATCTTTATGAATTTCATTAAAGAAACAAATAATTGACATCTTTGACTATCATACTGCAATATATGAAAGAAACTATCCCAAATTTATTGATTCAATATTCTTGAATGGTGGTTAGATGTTTTTTTATGCATTGGTTTCAAAATATTTTCATCAAATTCAATTAAGTACTTATCTTTTCTATGAATAATTCTTGGAGGTGTTGTTATTGGTGGAATCTATTTAGAGGGTGTTTCAAAATCATTATATGTTTCCATGAGATTTTCTTCATTGTTTGTTTTTTAATTATATGTTTTCATAATTTTTTTTGCATTGTTAATTTCATAATTATTTGAGTCCATTAATCTTTCTTCATTGTTTGTGGGTAAAGTATCATGCATAGGCTCTTCATCAACAAAATCAAAAAATTTAAATGTTGAATGTGAATTTCCAACATTATCTAATTTTTTATTATCAATTTCATCATAATTCAATTACTTAATTTGAATTTAATCATAATTTAATTCATTATTATTAGTTTCATCATTATTCAATTAACTATTGTCAATTTCATCATTATTTAAGGCATTTGGCTCATTAGGGTTAGTGTTTGTACCTTGTACAAAATGAAACACTTGCATTAGTACCTTGTTTTTTCTCTCAACTCTTCTAATTGATTTGGTGTTTTATTATTCAACTTGTTACTCTTCCCTAAACATGAAACATAGCCCATTTTGACAAAAGCAACCAAGAAAGTATTTCAAATGTGGGGTAACTAAAATTGTAACCAAGAAAGTACATAAAATATGCAGAATACACAAGGAATGTCTATGGGGACAATAATCTCGATTAGGGATACAAATAGACATTTAAAAGTAATTTATTGTTATACTTCAAGGAACATGTAAATGTTATAGGAATTTGTACATGTTACTATAAAATGTACATGTTTCTTGAAGTATAGTCATATACTATAAAAATAAGCAAAAAGGCTCATATTCAATGCATAAAATCCTCTATAATACTATAATATGATGCAATAAGACTTAATAAGACTATAATATGATGTATAAATCCCTAATATGGTAAAATAATACTATCATATGTTGTAATAATGCTATCATATGATGCAATAAGTGTTGTCCTAGATTTCAATGTAAATAATAAAGAAATTGCATTATGATAAAAATATTTTTCACACCAAAATTATATTGTATTATTATGAATCATATTTATAAAGCATGTGAAAATATTTATAGGATTTTCAAAGATGGTTACCAGTTAAAACCAACTTTCCCATGAACCAACAATTTATTTAAAATAAAGTATATTATTAAATTAAATACTAACTATACTAACTAAATATTAATCTAAAAATATAAAATAAACTAACTTTGGATCATGAAATTCCTAACAACAAGGCTCAATATGATGAAATAAGACTATCATACGATGCAATAAGACTATCATATGATGTAATAAGACTATCATCCAATGCAATAATACTATCATATGATGTCATAAGACTATCATACGATGCAATAAATCTCAAATATCATGCAATAAAGCTCAATATGATGCAATAAATCTCAATATGATGCATAAATACCTAATATGATGCATAAATATCTAATACATGATACAATAAGACTCTTGAAAATACTATGAAGTAATAAGACTAATGAATAATGCAATAAGGCTCAATATGTAAGATGAAATAAGATAATTTTTCCCAAAATCCCATCATAGGTCCTTACAAAACTAGGTGAATAATAGGTTCACAAATTTTCACTAATCATGTTCATGAATGTATGACTTTGTGATGAAATCAGGGAACTTAGGGGTTGTGTTTATTATAAAATTAGGATTTAGGGTTAGGGGTTTAGTGTAACAGGTTTATATATGTGTATATGTCATGAAATTAGGGTTTAAGGGAACTGTACATGTTCAAGTGATAAAATTAGGGTTTATGATCAACATGTCACAAAACATACCTAATTTAGCCTTTTCAATCACATCATAGACTCCAATTTAGGTTCAATGGGTTGAAATTAATCACATTTAAGTTCATATTTACATTTATAATTAAATTAGGGTTAATTAATCCATACATGTTATATCTATATTATACAATTGATTATGTCATAATTTTGGTATAAGGGCTCAATTTTGACTAAATCACATCCCTAATTAAACCAATCAACTAATTAGTTCAATTCATGATAGATAGAATCACACTTAATTTTTTCCCAAATCATATATCATACTCTTATAGTTATGTCAAGAAGGGGTTCAAATTGGCCTCCCATGCCTCCTTAATTGAATTACCCTTATAATTGAACCTAGTTATACCATGTGTGTACATCGTACACCTAAAAGTGTTAAAGCTATTAGTAATGAATCAAGTCCTAGAAGTTTCAAAGTTGACAATGCCTTAGGAGGATAAATATAATTACATATCACCATGTGTAGCTTGTATGTGCTCAGAAGTGTCAACACTGTTAGAGGTGTCCGGTCCTAGAAGTGTTAAAGAGCTATCATATCCCTATGAGGCTTGATCCAATTAGATACATCACCACTTGTGTATCTTATACACACATATATTTTTGTTAGAGATATAATTATCACTTATCCTAGAAGCATCAAATGTTTATAGCCTCAGGACACCTAATCCAATAAAATATTTCCACATGTGTAGGTTTAGTACACCTAGATAAGTGTTAGAGTTGCCGGATATGCACATCTTTTATACCTAGACATATCCCATCAGCTCTAACCAATCCAACTAAGGCTTATTCACAAATTTAATACATACATACATACATATATACATACATACATACATACATACATACATACATACATACATACATACATACATACATATATATATATATATATATATAAGACAATAATGTTTAAATATTGACATAAATCCAATAAAATTATGTCTAGTAAATAATTCACATGATACAAGCCTCTAACTTGCCATTACTGTACAAAAATTATCATGTAGAGCCCTTTAAGATCCCATATGAATTGAGCAAGCACTGAACGTTATTAGTTTTCTATGTATGTATTCAAATTATTTATATCCATCTATATTGAATTACCTATATATCCCAAAGTACATTCATATTAAGTCCTACACATAGGAGAAAACATAATTCAACAATGGACTCCTCAACCTCAAATCCCAAGTCAGAGCAAAAATTCTAAGATGTACTACTTTCTTACAATCCACATCATACAATTTAAGCTCATTACAATGAAATATGAACATGATGATTAAAGATATATGTAAAAAATATATAATCTTGAAATATTTAGTGAGGGGGTACACACTGGTATTCAATTATGATTAACCATCTATATGAGGTGAGTAGTTCATCATCCACATGAAAAATTATTGGGTCCCTCTACTCAGCATCATCCTTGAGGGGAAGTAGGTCTCAGATTTAGGGGACATTATCACCTTTAATGTATCTTTAATAATCTTAATAGAGTTTGAGTTGGGGTAACTTATACATATGTCATACTTGGTCAATGTCAGGTCTATACCACCCTATATTTATAAATCATATAGCCATCCCTTAATGGGTTTGAACAAAGTCCCTAGTGCATTGAGATATTTTCTAAGCTATGCATTCATCAATACAGGCACCACATCTTAAAATTGTGTCATCACTAATGGATATATGTGACCATTTCAAGTTTATTGAGCTCAAAACCACATCTTATACAAAACAAAATTCACACCCAACTTGACCAAAATAATTAAAGAAAAACATGTACATACCTTATACCCATCATCCTACTTTCCTATCTTGCCATCCCAATTACATAATAAGGTATAAAACTCTATAGTATTGATAAGCACCAAGTTTTTTCTATCTTGTTTTTGAAATTGTAATTTTTACATCCATGGTATGGCTAGGACTAGTTCCATATCAAAGACACACTCTTAAGATGAGGTGGGAATGGATGGTGTGGCTGATGGTTATCCCATATTTGATGGATGGGTAGATGAAAGAGGTATATGGAATGGAGGATTAAACATATTTTCATAAGAGATCTTAATTTTAGGCAAAATTTGAATAATGTATTTGAATACATTATGGGAATATTGAATAATTGTAACAATAGAAGACTCTTGTTAGACTTTCAATTGGGACCTCAGAAATGCACCAATTAAATTTGAAGCACTAAGTGACCTTGGAGGAAAATTAAGGGACTTTATTCAAACATACTAGGAATGTTTTTGGGATAATCCAAGGCATGATTCATAGGTATTGGGATCCATTATTTAGCATTCTTTAGATAGATAACCAAGAGATGCACTGTTACACCAAGGGTTCAATTTTTATTTCTTATTACACAAGATTATCTATACTACATATTCCAATTCAATAGGTTTTCCACTTAAACAAATTAGTTCAAAATTTATAAATAAAGGGGCCTAGTCAAAGATATCAAATAGACAACAAAAGGGTAAGATAAGATTTTAGGCAATTAGGCTAATATCAATAAGAAACATGAAATTTAAGGGAAAGTAGGATTTTAGGAAAGTAAGGTAGTAAGTTATATACTTGATATACTAGGGGAAAGGTCCTAATAGCTATGCATGTTCCAATTGTTGAACAATGATTTTGTTAACATGTGTTCTATTGATGAAACATATTAGTGTATATAAATATTAAAGTGTACCAGAAGCTGAACATGTAATATCTAATACTTGTTCAACATTTATTATATAAAACCAAAAGTAACCAATCAAATCTTGATAAATAAGAGTCAAGTGTTGATACTATAATGCACAAAAATTGGTACTCTAAAGGTTAAGTTTTAATTATAGGTTTAAAAAATTCATTTTATGACCTCTCATGACAAAATCAGTTATATTGTAAAATTTATAATGTGTTAAACCTTGAAACCTTAGTTATAAGTATTTAAGACAACATATTGAAATGAGTAAAATTTTTAAAGTCTAATACAATGTTATGGCACCTTAATTCACTATCCAAAGCAACACAAAATTTCACATTTCCTATATAATAAGCAAACATTTGACCTTTACCCTATAAGGATGCACGACTAATGGGACCTTTCCCCTATAACAAATAGGAAATTTATTTATTTTGTTTTATTTCAAAGCAAAATGTATATGTTATATAACACATACATATGCACTATTTGAATTTGAATTTAAAACTGAGCCTTTAGGCTAAAAAATGGCTTGGATTTCTAAGCCAGAGGCTTGTGACTATGCATCTACAACTAAGATGAAGAGTTTTGAGAAAAACTAACAAATTTCAAATTCAATTTCCATTTATGCTATGGATTTCAACATCAAAATTATAAAAATTATTACCATTGTGATGAGCACATTGTCGTCTTTCTAAATATATGATTTTTATAATATTTGGGCTATTTTAAGGGTTAAAACTATATTTATTTCTAACAAAACCCTTTTTAGGCTACTACATAGTGCACCTATACATCCCTATTCATGTTTATCTATTTTTTTCCATTGATCCAAGTGAAAAAAAAATTATATGGTAACAAACTAGGCCTAATTTTACACACATTTTTTTTTGAGGTAATTAGGGAGGGCTACATAGCCGGCTATCCATTTTTTTGTTAGTTTTCAAGATCTACTTAATTTAAATATTAAAAAATATATATATTCATCTAAAAAAATATAAAAAAAAAGTTTGTAAAACACTATAAGATCTTATCTAAATTATTCACCAAATGGTTTCAAACAATATTTAACGATACTAGAAAAATGGTGAATCACAAGACCATCTATCTACTATGTTTTATTTAAAAAAATATGAGGCCCTCTTCAAATTTTATATTTTTTTCCTATTTATACTTTAAAAAAATTTCAAAAAAAAGTTTTTTGGAAACTAGACTCAAAATTCTACAATTCATGTTTTTATACCATCTTCAAATTTTGAGTGTATCCATCTCAAATTATTTGCAGAAGTTCACATTTCTGAAATTTTAGAAAAATCATGTCCATGGGTAGGCCATTTTTTTCCCCCAAATGTGTTCACTTACCCATATATAAATATACATGTGTGTGTGTGTGTGTGTGTGTGTGTGTGTGTGTGTGTGTGTGTGTGTGTGTGTGTGTGTGTGTGTGTGTGTGTGTACATACATATATACATATACACACATACATACATAGATATACATATACATACATTAAATAACAATAGATGTAATTGGAGTATGTTTGACAACTCATCTATTTATGTTTTCTTGGGAATGAAGGTGTCTAGTATCCAATGGAATAGTCACAGTATTTTAGGATTAGTTTTATTATATTCAATACACACACACACAAAATACTATGCCATTTAGTTTATAACATGTTTAATAATCACTATTTTAGTATTTAAAATAATTAAAGAACCATATTGCCATATGGATTTTAGTGGTATATCATTATTTAACTGATGAAACCTATTAAGACATTATTACAAGTTTGACTAAATATAAGTACCTTAGAATGTCGATATTGTGAATGCAAATGACAACATCATGGATACGATAATCATTAAGTTAGGAAACCTTTTGTAGTATGAGATTATCAAAACAAATATTGAATGAATGATTTTCATAATGTCCACATGACTAAGCAAGTTTATATTCTTTCTATGTATATAATAAAAAATCCATTCGGTAACAATCTTTGATAAAATCTAAATATTGAGAATCCTTATTGGAGTAAATAACATTAATGTAGATTATCAAATGATCTACAAAGATTATAATTTTAGATGGAATTTTATATAATTTTTGGTTAATTTAAATATTTATATGAAGATTCAAAAGGTTCTCTAACATAAAATAAGGTGTTAATTAGAGGAGTTGGTTCATAATGAACCCTTACCATAATTTTAAAATATATACAAAGATTTAATTTAGTTTCTAGTAATAATTTTACCATTATTTAAGTAACCTCAATATGTAATCCCAGAAACTTATGGTATATCACAATATATTATAGCAATATAACAAGAGAATTTACAAAAAAAATCATCCTTACTATTGAATAGTGGATGATTAGTTCTTATAAGGTGATAACTAAAAGTGATAAATTTGGATACTTAGAGAAAAATCCAAGTCACATTCTAGAAATGAATATAATACCATGACATAGGTAAGCATTATGATGAAATAATAGATAATTAAAAATCCAAGTCTGAATCTAGACTAGTTATATGCATATTGAGACTTCAAATACTAGATAATTAAAAATCCAAGTCTGAATCTAGACTAGTTTATGATAAATCTAAGTTGTAATGGAATGTATTGTTTAAGTTAAACAACATCAATATAATATTGCATTTTTGATTAATAAGACTACTAGTGAAAATTGGTACATCTAATACCTTGATGTTAAGCCTTTAAATTCTATCATTTTATTCTTGAGAGAATAAACTAGTGAAGTATTTAATAAAATGAAATACAAACTCACTTATGTAGATATTATACAATTGAAGATGGTATTATGGTTTGGAATCACATAGTGGTGTCCTTAAAAATCTATTGGTCTAAGTGAAAAAATATTTGAAACCCTTTTATATGTAGTTAAAGTCTATAGTATGGTAGTGTATGAGGATATTACAGTGATGATGGTCATCATTAGTCCTATTTTATACATGTTTGATGTGAGTGATGTGTCTGTAAATACTATTAAGTATTTTTTAATAAATAAAGAACATCTTTATCCTTACCTCCATGTTTGTCCTCATGTGATAATGTTTTGAGTAAGCATGTATAATTTTAGTAGTAAAGGTGATTAAGGAATTATTTGGGTGAACTATAGCCAACCCTAATTTTGCATAGTTAGATGACATCATAGATATGCATGGTAGTTTAGGGTATGAACATGGGCATAAGAAACTAATCCTAGGTTTTTTTCATAAGTATGGCATCTATAATCAACCTAGTGTGTTAGGAAAACACGTGTCATTTTTAGACATATTTTTTGAGTGGGTTATTATAACATGTGTTCTTTTATTATTTTTGTTGACCCAAGCTAGTGTGTAATTTTTAAACTATTGAGTTTTGGAATCGATATATGAATGGAAATATGTATTCTTTGTTATGTTAGAATTTTGACTATATGATTCATATTGGTGCTTGTGCATGTGCATGATCATTTAAATCCTAGTGTACTCACCATAATACACATCCTTGATGTGATCTTTTTGAGTTGAAAATCATTTAAGGTTGTTAAAATGTCTTTCATTGGATTAAGGAATGTGATTTCCTTTATCACTACATTTATTTCCATCTGAGTTCTTACATGAGTGTGCTTGGGTATGTACACAGTCTTTGATTAGAAATGTGTTATATTAAGAGACTTAAGTGTGTTTTATATTAGTATGACTGACATTCAAAGATTTATAAGCTTGATCATGTCATGATTAACTTCTTCCCTATTTGGCTTAGAGTGAAAACCTCTTCGATGATGATGTCTCATGGAGAGGACCATCGCAAGTTAAAGGAGAATTACATCAAACCCTAATTTTGAGGAGCATATATGTAGGTTTCCCAGCTTATGGTATGGGTATCGAGTCTAGGATTTTAGGTTAGGTTAGGGTGGTTTTGGTCACATAATGACCATGATATTTTCATAGTAATGTGTATCATAGATAATAAACTTGTTTTTTTTATTTATACATAACATACACCTAAGTAGTTTGATAATGACACCTTTATAGGTTTGGCTATAATAATCATTAATGCCAATGCAAATTTTGACTGATGTTGGGTCCATGTTTTACCATAATCAAAAAGTGATATGACATCACTTGGGAGTGGTATTCATATTCATATGAATCTAAAATGTTAATAGATTCTTTTTACAAGTAAATTCAGTGAGGTGACACTATTGATCACCGATCATGACTATTATATAATTTTATTTCATGTTATTTTTATTCTTAGCTTAGATTTTTTTGATAGTTGTTGCATGCATGGTGATACATGAGTATTTTGTGCTTTTTGTCACAAGTAATGGACATGTGGTTTATTTTTTTAAAAAGAAAAAAAATATGCATTTTGGTGTGTTTTAGGTGTGAAAAAATCAAGCATGATATAACACCTATAAATATTGCAATGTGTGGATAAGATTACCACACTTTATTATGGCCACTAGGTAGAGGCAAGTCCAACATATTAGTCTATTCGACATTGTATGCCCTATATAACACTCATAAACACCAATGAAATTCATTTGAAATATAAAAAATGATATCAACCAATCATGAAATAACTAAAATATATTAATGATGTAAAATAAATGCCTAATCATTCTTAGGTCTTTATTTTATATGTTTAGAATATTTGAGATTATAAAATACTAACCAATAATATCATCAAGTGGATGCCCATATGTGTATTGTGTATTATAGGTATTATTGTAATAAATGTTTGCATAATCACAATCATAATCATTCTCTTGGTCTTGAAACTATGGCATGCCACTCTTATCATATTTTGTATATGTATATGGAAAACCAAATACTCCATATATTGGATTTATCTTCTTATAATTTTTCTTCTCTTGAATATGCTCATCCTTATAAAGATATTATATCTCATTTTAAATTGGAGAGGAATTAGATATCACTGCTTAAATACTAGGAAGGGAGGTGGTTTTTTCTTTGAATTCTTGGCTTGAAGATGTAACCATAGTTTTTCTATTATTGATTTTATCTTGTTTCTCTATGCATGAATTAGATATCATGTTTGAACTTTATAAACCACATTCCTTTGGTATTTTTAGAAACATATTTATTTTGAAATTAATTTATGAGTCACCATTTCATAAATATAAATTCATGATTAGTTGAATCTTGTTTTCACAAATTTTATTTTAATAATTTCTCTTTTTATAACTTCTTTTTTTATTTTTTCCCTTTGTAATTATTATTTTTTTAGCTTCACTTCTTCATATTGTTCCTTTTGTAACCTTGTTTTCTATAAATTTTCCAATTTTAATCTTTATTGTTCTAAATTTTCCTTTTATCTCCTTTATTTTTATTCTTTTTCATTATTGTATTTTTCTTTAGGAGATAAAATCATAATGTGAATAGGTTTCTTGATTGATTTATCTATTATATGATCACCACTATCAATGATACTTTGTATTTTGTTCTTTAAATCAAAAAAACTATATATATGATGCCCATGCATTCTATAATATGCACAATAGTATTTTAATCTCCTTATAAGAGGTATATGAGGTAATGCAATAAAATCATTTCAAAGGAATTAGTTCATAATTTCAATTAAGCTATTATTAGTCTTATGTATACTTTTTGAATCAATATTTGTAGATATATGCTAATTTTGAACCCATACTTGAGATGATAAATTTTGAGGGACAAAATAAGTGGATGGACATGTCTATGTATGATTAACACTATAATTCTATTGATTCTTTGTGTATGAAATATTATTCTCCAATTATGTGATCCATGAACTAAAATATTTATTTTGGTTTTTCAACTCCTCTATAAACATTATCATAGTGACTATTTGATCTTGAAGGGATTCATAGGCACAAACCTTGGGTATTTATAATTGACTATTCATATAAATGAAATAAATAAGAGATGTGGGAGGTGTATGGGGTTTAAGAGGAACATATGATTTTGTGTCCTACCTCTTCAATATTTAACAACATGACTGAAAAATCTAGTATAAGCCATGGGTGAATAATGGGAACAGGATTATGGTTATTAAAACCTTGAGGTTGAAGATGAGGTGAAATGAAATGAATCATGCATGTTATTTTTTTTTCTATTGGTAACCTATAAAAACTATGATTTAATTTTGAAAAAATAATAAATAGGTAATACTTAAGGTTTTAGAGTTTTCTTATAACATCTTATATGTATACTTGCTCTTGTTTCCATCTCATACTTAACTGTACAAATTTTTGTATTAATAATGTTTGTATATTATAATGTGATTTGATTAATTTTATTACATGTGTTATTGATATTAAATATTAATTGAAGATAATATATAATTTAAACTAGGAAATATTGTATCAAAAATGATCATCTAATATATCCATAAATTATTTATAAATTTAAAAACAAGTCACGTTTTTTTTAAATTTACATCCTATAAAAAGGTTTTTTGTGTGTATGGAGATTAGTAAATTATCATAAAATAAAATTTCAAAATAAAGTTCTTTAAATGTTAGATATTAGATCCAAGGTTAAAATAAAGTGATTTTGGTGTTAACTATTAAATCTAAGGTTGAAAAAAAATTCTTTTAGTGTTAGATATTAGATACAAGGTCAACAACAAGTTATTTTAGTGTTAGATATCATGAATGTATTTAAAATTTAGGATACATTTTTTAAAATAAATTCTTGAATAAAATATTTAGGTTTACCAATATATTTTTATTAGTATTTACAATTACTTGTGTATTAACTCTAATTAAGATTGAATGAGTAGAAGAGTAGAAGGTTGTGAAATATCTTACCACTTGTTAAATGGAAGAAATGTTTTGAAATAGATGAAGTATGAATGAATGAAATATAACTATGCAAAATACAAGATGACTTATGAGACTTAGATATTTTCTATCGATATGTAGATTGTGTATGATTGCTAGATAGCTAAAATTGATTAAGTTAGATATAATTTGCAGGTGCCATAGGAAATTTTATTGTAACTTTTCAGGGTCAAGATTGACTAGTAGGGGATATGATTGAATGCTAGTACTATATTAGAATATTAAATTATGTCCTATACAAAAAATAAGGTAAATTAGGGAATAATCACATATGCTTGCTAAAAACATGTTCGTGTGTGGAAATTTGAACTTCAAATGTGTGCATGACCTAAAAATGGTTTATTCAAAGTTGAAAACCTAATAAGTCTTGTAATAGAGGAACATCTCCAAAGTGAAAATAATGGAGTGTAATGGGATGAACTGATCTAAACCACCTCTATGATGATTTATTACTACCTACACATCCAATACTTTGAACATGATATAAATCCCATGCAATTCTCCCACTTAGAGTGCTTTTCATGATTTTAATCCTTTCACTACATGTATGCACATATAGAAATGGATTGAATAATTTTTAATAATTTTATTTGACTTGGATATAATAGGAATATTTAAAATGATTATAATAAGATAGGGAAATTTTAATCAGTGTGCTAAAGTGTAAGTAGACATCAATATTGAAATTACCAAGTGGTAAAATAGGTGACTTAGATGTTCCTTTTTAACATATAAAATGGGAAATCCTAAGGATACCTATCCTAAGTATATATATTGACTTGAAAGGGAGGGTCTAAATTTAAAAATTAGTTGTTACCAAGGTGAAGGATAAGATCGACCCATAGGGGTCAAGACTAACTACCACTACTGAACCATATTGGTCAATTTGTGATAATGGGTAAAATGTAAAATTTAGAATCTAGGATGTCCATACAAATACTTAGAGAGGGTTTTAGAGATTAAAAACATTTATGTAGGTTTAAGATATTTATTTAGAAAGGGATAGTTACTTATGATAGAGTGAGGTGAAGAAATAGGTTCAGATTAAAATCTCAAGTCAATTAAAGTAAAAATGGGCCAAAACTAACATTATCAAGTAATTATGACTAAATTTGAGTGACTACACCATGCAATGGGGATTATTTTCTCAAAAATGCTAGTTGAGGAATATTTTCATTTATTAATGTTTGTTTTAATCAATTGTGATGTTTAGGAAAGGTACATGAGCTCAAGGAAATCAATATTTCTTGGAAGAGATTATAGAGTTTTATAATGGGATCCAATTCCTTAAATATGACTTGATTTGATTTGGATTATAAAAAAAATGGCAAAAAATGTGAATGATACTATATTTGGCCTTTAGAGGGGTTAAATTTGGGGTTTTTTTTTTGGTTTGATGTCATCATTACAACTAATGGCATAGGTTGATTAAATAGATTTCATTATCTAGACTAATGATATTTTAACAAAATAATTTGAATTTATAGTTTCAAAAACTTTCTATAGGTTTCCTAAAACCTCCTTATTGTAAGTTTAAAGTTTTTATTTCACCAGCTTGAGATTTCAAGCTAGAATGAACATATCCATCCCTTGGACTTCTTCCTTCCACCTTAGCTTCATCGAGCCCAAAATATTGAGGTATTTTCATGCTCAAATTTTTTACATATTGGACATGCAAAAAACACTCACATTTTTTTATCACCTTATAAATTCTACCATCTATGGATACAAGTTTAGAAATGATAGTAGAGAAAATACCTCTCAAAGTAAAAAATGTCCAATTCAATCCTACTTCAAGATCAGGACCTATACGATTCATTTCATCATCTCAAAATGAGTCTAGGTTAATGTACAAACTATAATGATTTTTTGAACCCAAGTAATAATAGGATGTAGAACCAAGTACATAGGTAAGGTAAATACATTTTAATAAAGACAAGATCACATCACATCCAATTCAAATTCACTCTCTCACTAAAAAACCTTGAATTCCACTCTTAATAAGATCTACTTTGTATCTACAATAGAAGAAAAAATATTCTAGTGGAAGATAAATAACTGAGGTGATGAATTAATCCCATAGGGATTACAACTTGAGATATTTTACACAATGGTACTAACAAGATTTAATTCATAATTCCATTGATAATGACCACCACAGTCTATGATAATAGGATATAAAAAAGAACTTCAAGCTATCACTTCTATAAAAAGGGGGAAAGTGTAGTCCTAATGATGTCACCACTTAATATTTCCATCATACATAATAGACCAATCACACTTAAAGATATATTAACACATACAAATAACTAATTCAAAAGGAATCCTCCATTGGCCATGAAAAAAACACAAGAAGATGAAAGGGTACACAATATAACCCTAATTAAAATATTCTAGAAAAGAGATAAACCTTTTTAATGCCAAGAACCAATTTTGATAACTATAAACACTTTATCAGAGATATTTAAATAATTATAGGTTGAATAGGATATGAAACTAAACCACCAAACCTAACTGGATTTGACAACAAACATAATTTTTCTTAGAGAAATTCTGACAAACTAGATTTAAAAAGAACTTGATAAAAATAGTAAACATCAAGGTGAGTTAAAATTTCAAGTTATTAGGATGATACTAATACAAAAATAATTGTAAAAAAATTTATATTTCAAGGAATATGAGTCCCAATAATTTATTAGATGTTGAATCCTAATTGACTTTGCAGGGCAAAATAACAAATAAAGAGAATTTTTATTTGTAACTACCTTTTGGAATTGTGTGCTCTTTTCAGATTTGAAATGAATAAAATAATTTTGGTATCAAATGGAAATTCCTATAGCTTAATGTAATTGATAATGAGGCTTATTTTCAATTTTGGGCTACTTTAGCTAATTTATTTAATAAGATTTTTAAAGGAATTCATTGGCTTGGGATAAGTAAAAATCCACATGACTAAGGGAAAAACATTAATGAATTATATTTTTAATTTTATAAATTAAACTAGACATTAAATAGAGATGAAAAAGGGCCTACTAAAACACATCTTTTCTCAAGTCCCACAAAATATTATTTCCACATGGCCAAATTTTAAGAAAGTGAGAAAAATTTGCTACAAGGTTATGTTGACAAGTTGTTAAATCTTAGGTTCATTTTGTTTAAGGTTGTATCAGAGATATTTACTAACTTTATTTAATATTTCACCTCAATTTATACAAATACAAAACATAATCTTATTCATGATGAATTATCCTTTTAACATTCCATGTTTCTTTTGATTCATTAGTTATTCTAAATTTAAGTCATGACTAAATTACCCTGAAGAGATCATATAACATGATTTAAACATGAAATCCCAACCAAAAATAACATGTTTAATTATAACCCCACATTACTTAAGGAAAAATTTAGATAATTTTATTTTCAAATAATAAAACTAGTGAGATGTTAGGTTTCAATGAAAAATCCTCTTTTATCATATTAATCAATTGATGTGAACAAACTATAAAAAAATTAAAGGTTACTATAGTAATAATACATTTTTTCATACAACAACATACTTATAATCTAAAATAAAAAACCATTTCCAACTTGTTATTAAAAAATATTCTAAAATTTCACTAAATCTACTTATTCTTTACCCAATTTAATTTGGACACTATAGCACCAAAAAAATTATGACACAAGCTATATAAAATGAAAATAATCTATCTTTAAACATCTTCTCAAAGATACTCATACCTACATCTTACATTAAATAATGCATAAAGCAAGTGTAAACAATAAGTTGAACAAGTGATTTCCCATCTCAAATCCACCTCAATACTCAAAGTAATAAACATTTTAATCATCCAAATTCAAAAAATAGAATATAATTGTAATAGTTTTGAATATAATATGAAACAAGAATAGGAACCCAAATTTTATTCAATGGAAATATAATATGAGGATTGACTAGAGGTTCAAGCAACTTGACAATCATTACAAGAATACAACTTTACCCAAAATAACATGGTTAGCATAATAGTAAAATCATAAATACTATTTTAAGATAATGAGGACACATTTTATTTTCTATTCATATCAACTATGATTTTACATTTTAAACAAGATCTTCAAATTACTCAACACACTTAAAAATACTATTTTCATGTCAAATAAATCTGCTAATAAAATATAATTGTAAATTTATTACCCTCAATGAGTATCAAGAATCTAACATGTTATACATAAACTAAGGAAATAAGAAGTATTTTATTGATAACATAAAAAACCTCTCATATACAAATTCAATAATAATAAAGCTCATCATACCATCCCTATACTATAAATAAAGAAACAATAAGATTTTTTTTCAAAAAAACAATTTTGAAAGGACAACACCTATGTTTAGTAACACTACAACTGGACATAAAATTATATATATTTATATTTATTTTCCATTTTCATAAATTCTAAGGTATAAATTTAGCTGTCTAATGTTTTTATTCCATATAAATGATAAATGACACTACAACAGGTTTAAGGATTTTTATTTCCTGATCAAAATTTACTTCCATTACTTCATCCCAAAACTCACCTCAATATGGAGATTTACCAGATGTAGGTCTTATAAAATATGGCATGCCCTTATAACTAGAGTTTTCAAATGTCAAAATATTAAAATCAATAACTAGAAAAGGAACAAATCTAAGACCCCAACTCAAAAAAGAGACTTGATCTGAGTAATTACTACTACATGATATCCTTAGTGTTTAAACCAAATTAAATTATAACTAGATAAATATTACATTAACTACTATGAATTTCTTGAATTTATAAATAAAACATTATTTATTTGTCTAAATAGTAAGCTAAAATCTAGGAAAGGATTCACTTGCCTGAGGACATGATCGATGCTTCCTCCTCCTTGATAACTTTCATTACTACTAAATATCTCTATTATAACTCCATCTCCTTCCTCTGGTACTAGAATCACAAATCCTCCACTCCTCATAATTGTGCATGCCATTCCATTCATAAATAAACCCTCTCATGCTTCTTATCTCATCTCCTTTCCTTCCTTCTCAAACACGTCCTCTTTTATAAGATAATAAACTATCTCCTCACATACCTCTACCCAATATGGTACACCTACTCCTCACTACTTGAATATAAAATAAAACATTAATTAACTTATTTTTTAATCAATTGACATCCAACCTAACCCATCTTTATTTTCCAATGAGAAGTAAATAAAAATTAAGGACAAGGTTGGTAGGCTGTTATAATCTAACCACCACCCCTTTTACTAAAATTATGCTTATTTCAAAACACTTAATCCTAGATTAGTAGTTGATAAATTTGTTCAAAAAAAAGATAATCCCTCAAAATTTGTGATGGGATAAGTGGAAACTCAATTTTAATGTTAAATAAGATGCACTCAATTTTTAACAAGAAACTCAAGTCCCTCAAAATTCATGATGGGATAAGTGGAAAATCAATTTTAGTGTTAAATAGGATGAAATCAATTTTTAACAAGAAACTCAAGTCATTATGAGTTGTCAAATTTAATAGGGCCCCTTTGATCCTACTCCATGTACATCGAGGCAAGCTAGATGTGAGTTAGGTGAGGGGTAGCATTTATAAGTTAAAAACATCTTTTATTATTGAAGCACATTAATATAATTTTAAATTACACTATTTATTATAATATATAAATATGGGTAAAAAAAAAAAACAACCATTCAACCTTTATATGACATAGTTCTCATCAGAGAAGAAATTTAGTTCAAATGCAAATAATGTCAGAAAGGCACAACAACATAAGAATTAAATGATTAAATAATATCAAAATGTCTGACATATATATATATATATATGTGTGTGTGTGTGTGTGTGTGTGTGTGTGTGTGTGTGTGTGTGTGTGTGTGTGTGTGTGTGTGTGTGTGTGTGTGTGTGTGTGTGTGTGTCGCACATTTTGATATTATATATATATATATATATATTCCAATAAACAAATCTTAGATACTACTATAAGAATTATGTTGTGAGGCACAAATCTCAAAGTGACTATCAAGGAATTTTTGCCTACCACATGCTTAATAATTCATTACCTAATCCAATATCTCTTTGACATGAGGTAAATGGTATTAATCTAGTCACACTAGTATCATGGTTCTAAAGTATAATATAATCTAATAGTGAATAGAAAGCTAACATAATAAATTGAGACTAAAGAACTATGAAGTGATAATGATCAAGGGTTATAAATGGGACAAAAGCACAAAGGATTTAAACAAAGCATCATGTGTTAAGAGTACGCTGAGATTGATAAGGTAAACTTGGTTTACCATGATGGGTGTTAGATTCTTCCCCTCTTATAAAAGAATCATCCTCGATGCAAATAACACAACTATGTGACAAGAGTAACACAAATCATGAGATATAATGAATAATAATACATTAATTACTTGATCCCAATCTTCCTAAATTAATTATAAAATCCAATGATATTTGAAATTCCACTAATAAAATAGTAGAACCTAAGATTCAATGATATAATCCTATGGATATGAGTGCCAATCCATTATAAATATACCATGAGAAGAAATAGTGTCAAACCATAGAAACATATTGTAATACCAAGAATAAAAAACACCATCAAGCCAATTTTTTGTGATAATTCATACTATCTAACTGAGTCACACTATCTCCCTATACCAATTGAATCAAGAAAATAATGTTCCCATAGGAACATGAATAGCCTATGGAATGAGAAATTATGAACCAAAGTCATTCTAATGTAAGTCATGTTGTCATACATATCTGACATCTACCCATTGAAATCCAAAATCCTCTAATATATTTATGAAAGATCAATTACCCATATAATGTATAAATAATACTAAGAAATAATTATGAGTGTAAATCATGGCAAACTTATACTGATAAGTATTCATCCATGGCACCACCCTTATAATAAAACTAAAAAATATTAAACCATATTAAATAATAAATAACAATATAGGGAAAGTGGAGTCCTAATATATAGTACCATTTAGAACACATGAGTACATGCAAAAGCTTGCAATGCTAAACCAAGTTGAACCATACTAAACCATACAACAACATAATGGGTCCCAACATCTAGCATTATTGGAATAACATAATACCACTACTAAAATAATTGATAATTCATTGTGATATATCATATAAAATCCTTAGACCTCCCAAAATAATAATATATCCATGTAAAGACCACATATATATAAATATAACCACCATGCCTAGTGGGGTAGGAAGGATAGTATCATGAATCAACATGATCGGTTCCCATCATGACTCACTAGCTATATTATAAGCTACTTATTCTCCCCCACACCATGCCATAGGCATAATTGTTATGCAAATTATGAACAAATGTGAAATTAATACCAGTAATTATCCAAAATAAAATTTAAAATTAAACCAATCATGTAAAAGTAAAATCAATAAAAAAATGAGACCAAGTGGTCTTAAAAGAGACATCTCAATCATAAAAAAAATAAACAATAATTTCTATGAATGATTACTTAAAATATTCAAAAATAAGAAATTATTATTGGTTTCAAGTCAAATTAAAGTAAAGTATTTATAAAAATAAAAATAAATTCGATAAAACATAGAAAAAATAGATCACATCACAATAATTATGTGACTTAACAAGTCACCCAAGGGGATAAGGAATAAGATAAGAGGGCATCATGTGATCCACTAGCCATCATGGAGAATCAAACTACATCTTCAAGAATAGTATATTTGTCCACCTTTCATTACCAATATGAAAATATTTCACCTGGCATCTAGAGAATCAAACTACATCATCAGTTTGGGTGTGGTTGATCATAACAATTAGATGGTATAAATAAAGGAGACTAGCAAAAAAAATTATTGCACATGCCATCCTAGTGCCATATCATCACCAAATGATATTGTATTAGATCACATCTTTGACTATCATGTAACCATTTCAAAACATATCAAAAAAATTGTATCGATCCAATCAATGCCACAATGTCATCTTTGATGACATTTTCAACATATGTCTATAAATTCAATTATATTATCATGGGTAATATCTAAGTCTTTCTATGAATGGTAACATAATGTCCCAAGGTAACATATATATTTTTATTCTATTATCCATCACTAACCATCACTAAAGATATTGAATAATAACCCATATCATCACAAAGTGTTATTGAAGAGAAAGTATCCAATGACATTTGACCATAATAGACCACCATGACAACCAACTGATACAAATGAAGGAGAATAAAAAATATCAACTCCCATACATGGCATCGTAGTGCCACATAACTATCAATGCAAACATTTTGGCTCACATCTCTAAATGTCACTGCTCTAAAGTAGCATATTTCGTAGGGAATATTATTGTCAAACATAGTTCACTAGAGTTTTGTTGAGTGAAAACTGTATGTATGTTGAGTGTTGACCACTAAAAACTATTATTTATTGTAAATAATATAAATATCAATATGGCCTAAGAAATCATCACTGAGATTAAAAAAGTGCATAAATTTCACTACTCATCAAGCCATACACTAAATGACCAAGTTTTTTCCATTCTCAACTAGGGTATGATAATACAAAGAAAATAAGGTTCTATAGAACTTGATGCATAAATTGAATAAGATACCACATGTTACTATATTTTTCATGCATTAGCATAACATGAACTATCAAAAAATTCATCATCCATAAAATTAAAAATCAAAATCAATGTTAAACTATATACTCTAGGCACTAGCATGTATACTACCAAATCAAGGTGTACTCATATTACAAGCATATTTAACAAAGGGAAGATGCAGTCATTTAAGGTTATCAATAAATAAATATCTAAAATAAGTTATCTTACATTAATTCTATTAAAAATCATAGGCCACCTACTAAACTAGGTGCCACTACTAAAGAATTAAACTAATCTAAATAAGCATTCCATTAACTTTTTAAATGTGTAATAGAACTATCATTACCACATTTATTTTAACATTACAATGTTATTTATAGCTTTGAAATTGGATAAGTTTTATAGGATCAATTTTGTATTAAAGAATGTATCATTTCAAGGAAATAAACTATAGCCTCAAGAATCATATACGTTATATTTTTGTAGTTAGACCTTGTAAGCCTCTTGAATATAAGTATAAAAACTATTGACCATTAAATTAATTAAGATATTTATCACTTTCTCATCTAAAAAAAATAAAAAACAACACTATCATCTCTATACCTCATAATAAAAATAATAGTAAATAAGAGTAAACATAGCCTATAGAATTGTAAACACACCACAAAAAAATCTTAAGGAAAATAAATCCTCTGTTCCCCCTCCAAAATAGGGTTTGTTAATTATACTATAATACTAATGAGGTGAATTATGATAAAAAATACCTCATTGGTACATATGTAGGAAATACACAGTCATAAGTAACATTAAAATACCCTACCCTACATAAGTAAATATATCACACAATAGATATTATACAAAACATTAACTTGAAGTAGAGACATGCCAATGAATTAAATGATCTAAACTCAAGGTAACTTTACACAAGCATTAACAATTAGGACAATAGTTTATATTATAATCTCAGTTCTATGTGAGTGTAAATGGGTATATATATTATGATGACAAGCTTCAAAAATTTATTATCAAAGACTAAGTACCATTGCCCAAATCTCTCAGTGTTAAACCCTAGCTTTGATACCAAATTTTCATCCCCAAAAATTTTACATCTCGAACATGCACATAACACAATTTTTTTATCACCTTAGAAATTATACCACCTATTGATACAAGTGTAGAAATGATAGTAGAGAAAACACCTCTCAAAATGAGTAATGTCCAATTCATTCTCACTTCATGACCAAGACCTATATGATTCATCTCATCATCTCTCACCAAGTCTAGGTTCATTTAAAAACTAGAATGATAATTTGAACCCAAGTACCAATAAGTTGTAGACCCAACTACATAGGTAAGTTAAATACATTTTAATAAAGACAAGATTAGATCACATCT